>JAANDH010000040.1:153046-248989 GCA_011799765.1 Nymphaea thermarum
TATATATATATATATATATATATATATATATATATATATATATATATATATATATATATATATATATATATATATATATATATCATCGACCGTTATTTCTTGTTTTATATTCTTAAAAACTGTTGTAAATGTACATTTCATCATCGCTTAAAACAGTGGTCAAGCATCTAACCTTACAAATGTATATTTTTCAACAGTTTTTAATGATACACAATAAAAAAATTAGTCATTCAATCATAAAAATAGACAATTAATGTATCAAGAATGATAACTCTTGTAAAAGTCACCCAGCCAAGATCTTCATATAAATAGATATATGGTTGAAAAAAGAAAAAGAACTAATATTAGTTTTCTTCTTTATTTTATTTGTTTTTTTCTTAATTATTGTTCATGATCAAATGGCCTGGATTAAATGGTTGGATGATTTTGCAAAGCTGTTTAATATATATATATATATATATATATATATATATTATTAAATTTAATATAATTAATAATTGTCAAATTTCTCAAACCATTCATTCATCAGAATCTCTCCCACACACTAAACGCAAATGGCAATGGCCTGAATAATTTAGTTTACATATAAAAACCACACACATCCTTTTCAGATCGTTCGAAAACGCAACGTAGTCTCGTGGGGTGCACCATTTATTAATTGCTAATGTTTTGTTTTTATTTGTTATTACAAATATCATAATTTTGGATGAAATAAGAGTGAATAGTTAAAAACTAAAAAAAAAAACTTAAAAATTGAACCATTAAACCTTTTTGCCTTTGACCGCATCTGACTCGTGTCAAGCAAGAGCCGGGTGCGAGTCTGAAAAGACAATTTTAGTCTAAGTGCTGCTGATCGCACCCGACTCTTGTTGACCAATCTGAGTGCACACCGGGGGCGCACCCGCACCAACCGAAGATTTAGAACCAAAAGATCCGAACCTTTTTAACTTCTAAAATTTTATAAAAAATACAGCCTCATTTTGGGACTTTGAAATTGACGCCATAGTCTTTATCTGCGTTGGCACATATGATGAAAAACTTTGAATAAAACGTCAACTTGTGGAAAATAGGGGGTTGGAAACGGTCGAAAAAATTCTAAAACTTGAGGTGTCCTTGTTTGGCATCATGTGGTGGAATAAGTTTAAAAGAATCAATATTTGTCAACTGGTGAGGCGACGTTTAGGTATGTATGGTTTTCAAGAATCTCACCCATCTATCTCTCTCTTAGTGTTCATTTATTTACTTCTCAAGTTACAATATAACTCGGGTTGAGAGACTTTGTCGCTTGCTCGATCACATCTATTATCTCTCTTTTAGTGTTCATTTATTTACTTCCCGAAGTTACAGCATAACTCGGGTTGAGAGACTTTGTCGCTTACTCGATCACATCTACTAACTTAAGATGAAAAAAAAAAAACTTACTGCTGCTCATAGATTTAGAGTCTAACCTGGTCGTCATTTTTTATATTTAATTTGTACTTTCTTTCTGTTTTACTTTAAGAAAAATTCTAGGGCCACACTTGGATCAGAACTTCAAGATCTAAATGGTTGTTGGGTCTTCAATGTTGTGATTGAAGATATGAAATTAGGTTTTTAATTGATTGGGTGATCATCTTTATCTAAAAAAGAGAAGTGAGCCTCAAGGGCCAAGGCCTTTGTATTGGGGCGGAGGGAAGGAGGGGCTGACAAGGGCCATGCCCCCCCCCCTCCCCCCCTTCTCATATTTTAGAAACACAAAATTTATAGTTATATTTTTGAAAATTTTTAATTTGCCTTATGTAAAAAATTCTAAAAAAAAAAATTATTTCACTCCTATACAAATTTTGAAAATACTATTCGGACCCCCTTAAGAAAAATTTCAGGTGGTTCTCTTTTTGTCCCAAAGCCCACCAATGAGTGTTTCCAGAGTTTAGGTTTTTCATTTTTTTAAAGAAGAGAGAGAGAGAGAGAGAGAGAGAGAAAGAGTCCATAAAATGAAAATATATAATAAAATTTGAAAACAAGAGGTCCCCTAAAAACAAAAACAAGCCGCAAATACAAAAGCAAGAAGAAAAATATACAATATAGTGTCCAGAAAAAGAAGAGAGGCGGGGTGCGAGAGGAAGGTCACCCAACTGCAGTCGAACAACGCGCTTAAGAGAGAGAGAGAGAGAGAGAGAGAGAGAGAGCCGATAAAATGGGAATATATTTAACAAAATTTGGGGACAAGAAGTTCCCTAAATACAGAAGCAATCCGCAAAAAACACACTGCAAAAACACACACAGGAAAATGAAATATACAATACAATGCACAGAGAAGAAGAGAGAAGAGGAAAGACGAAGCGGCACAGTCACCCAACCGCAGTCCTGCAACGGCGCTTTAACCGAATGGCAAACTGGACATCCCCCTGCACAAGACGAGCAATAGAATCTGACGAAGAGAAGGAGCCCCTGAAGACCCTGTTGTTGCGCTCCACCCAAATGCGCCACCAAGCTGAAATGAGCCATGGCCTCCAGACATGACCCCAGGAAGCAGTCAGGTGGGGGGAAGGACAAAAGAGGAAGAGAAGACGAATGGATGGTGGTTTTGGAAGACTACTAGCTAGGGAAGGCCAAATGGAAGCAAGGACACTAGTGAAAAAAGGGCATGAAGTGAAAAGGTGGACTAGAGAGAGAGAGAGAGAGAGAGAGAGAGGAAAAAAGAAAAGAAAAGGCTGCTGCTTTTTCTTTTCCTACAAGGTTTGCTGGCCCTCCAAAGTGGACGAATGATGGCAGCCTATCAAAAGTGCTCAATGTGAGAATCATCTATGTACATTGGGAAATTAGTAGATCCGAGACCGTTAGGTTAGAGATAAAACCAGACCGTTTAGTTTTTTGATAAAAAAAATATTTTCCACACAATAAAAGCATTCTGATATGTTTATAAAACTTAAATTGATATGCAACATGCTTTAGGTTAAATACAATTAAATTTGGAAAATGTTAACTTAATATATGTTTTTCATCAACTTATTCTTATGATCAGATCTGTAAGATTAGGTTACAAAAACTGCATCATAATCACCGCATCTAAACAGTTTAGTTTTTGTCCCTGATCTGGTGGTTCCGAACCTACCAATTTCTCTCTCTTTTATATATATATATATATATATATATATATATATATATATATATATATATATATATATATATATATATATATATATATGCCAAACAATATTTTTTCAAAATTTTTACTAGGGTTAAATAAAAAAGTTTTCAAAATCACGAATTACAAAGGTTATTTTTTCAAAATATGTGGGGAGGCCATGGTCCTTATTGGGCCACAATGGCCAAACATTATTTTTCAAAATTTTTACTAGAGTGATTTTTTTTTTCAAAATATGAGGGGAGGCCATGCCTCTTGGCGGGCCCCTAGTCTGCCCCTACATATATTTATATATATGTGGCTATGAAAATATATACTTAGATGTACCTTTAAAACGCACATACGTATGAGTATACAGGAGCTCGATATTAAATATTATACGCCATGTACATAATATATGCAGATATATAGGATATGCACACTCTTGCCTTTCTTTATTTTTATTAAAATTCAATATGCCACTTAAAAAGGTAAGCACATATTTTAGTCAGAGAAAGTGATATTAAAAGATTAAAAAAAAAAAACTTTTCTGGCCCTAACTAATACTGACCATGCATGATGTCACATGGGGGGACACATACATATCATATGTCAAATGTGGGTTTATGCATGGCAACACAAGCCAAAAAAAGTGGTTGCAAACTCACTATCACTTCCAATTGACATATATCATTATCTTATGAACAATGTGGTTAACAACAGTGTTATCAGAGCCGGTCCGAATCGGCCAATTCAAATCGAACCCGTGGCAAACCGTTTCGATCCCATGCAAGGGCGGAGGGAGGGGAGGGCCCCGCCTAGGCCGTGGCCCGTCCCGAAGTAGTTGAAAAAAAAAATTTACATTAGAAAAATAAAAAAATTTTAATTGTTCAATGTATTTTTTATTTAGATTCATTTTAGCCCTACCCAAATTTAAGGTTGGATTTTTTGGCTTGTCACTAAATAAAATCCTGGCTCCGCCCCTGATCCCATGGCCGATTCATTTTATTGGTTGTCTGATCTGTTCCAGGAATGGTTGTTCTACTCCAATCAAACACTACTCTACAGTCTGATCTCTAGCAAATGTTTTGAACCCACTGAACTTTGAATTCATAATTGAATTGTCCAACAATCAAAAGAAAAAAAAAGAAAGAAAAATAAACCTTAGCAGTATTGCTTTTGAATTAAGAAATGCAGACTGTACACTTTTAAAAAGGATAATAGTAACATTCCAGAATATTTATAGAGCCAAGATGGGAGTTGTTTTAAATTGGATTAACCAAAAGAAGAATGGGACAAAAGCATATGGCTCTCCCTGTCTACCAGCAATGTTTGATAACTAATTTGTACATGCAATGATGGCTGCCTTTGTTGGTGGGGCAGAGAGGGACGGTGGCCTTCACATTCTTTTGGAATCTCATGCCTCACCCTTTATGAGGAGGAGCCTGTCTTCCTCTTGCTGCCACCCACAAGCTCTACCAATGCAGGTGTGGCACATGAACTCATGGTTGGATCCACAGATTTGAGATGAATCATCAAGTGTGTACCAGTTCACCAGCAGCTTTGCTCAGAAGCCCTTTCTTTGGCTGGATTTTCTTCCCCCTCTTTTCTTTCATCTTTAATCACGACTTCCTTTATCTTTTTGAAGGAAAAGGAAACAGAGATCACATGTCATGGGATTACTACCTTTTCCATTTTTTTTTTCAGTTTTTTAGATCTCTCTCTCTCTCTCTCTCTCTCTCTCTCTCTCTCTCTATCTGAATAGCAGAATTTGGATCAGATCTAATTTCCAATTTCAGTTTGTCCTACTTACCGTTGGATTTGATTGGAATGTGATTTTATGAAGCAAAGAGTGACTTGCTAGCTGAAGAACAGAGACTTTACATGTGAGAAGGTTAGGTCAGATCTTTGTTGGGTTTTGGTTCAGATCCAAAACCGTGTAGCGGATTCAGATCTGATATCCAAAATCATGAGAGTCGACCCAAATGGATTAGGATTGGAGGTGGTAAATTGTCCCTACTTGGCACTAATTGGTCTGTGTGGGCAATTGGCCACATAGTGCGCACTCTACGGGGTGGAATTAGGATTCCAGAATTTCGGAATTCTTTTTGTTTCTTATTATTGCAAGTCATGAAGGTTTTAGGAACTCTACAATTTTAATTCATGGTTTATCAAATACGCTATTTTCAATTCTGGAATCAAAATTCCATATTATCAAACATAAACGAAAACTTGCAAGTCTGCATAATGAGTCCCATGTGATGGGACAGTGGATGATTTATGCACACACTACTTGCCTTGGGAGATTAACAGGATAGCTTTGCTTCGCTACCAAGCCTGGTTTTGATCATATTTTTCTTTCAAGATAGTGTTTCTCATGATTCTTTCCTCCCTTCGTACGAACAGGTTGGTGGTATTATATATATATATAATTGATACATTACATACGTCAATTGATTTTTTAAACAAAAGAATTGATACATTACATACGTCAGCTTATAAATATTCAGAAGCTAATTTCCACTAAACCAACTCTGGCAAATTTCAGAACTAGACACAACTAGATTTCACATCAAAGTGGTTGTTGCATTTATATATATCATTTCCATGGGACATTGTGCAGAAAATGTTATTTTACAGAAGGTTTTCTTTACACCATGAATGCGAATGGTACAGACGCCAACAGTTAACAAGAAATGCGATTACAGGCATGTTGGATTTTATTTAAAGGCGGGTTCAGATTCTGTTGTGAATTTGAAATCAGATTCAAATAGGATTCAAATTATGAACTCAGATTTGGGTATGATATAAACTTTTTGCTTCTTATGTTTTTGGTATTTGAATCTGAGAATGTAAACTGTCAATCTAGCTATGTGTGTGCAACCTTAGGCCCTTCAAAACAAAATATTACAATGATTTTTTTGTTTCTCCAAAACCACCATATGATTTTTACCATTATCAAATTAGTTAAAGGCATGATGGATAATTGGATAGAATGGCTAATATCAAGAAAAAATGTCAGATTTTATTGTTTAAGAAAAAAAAAAAAGAAAAGATGAAGTCCGAGGGAAATTGGAATATTGACTTTCCTATCGAAAATTCCTAAGGTGATGTAAATATTCTTCTCGAAATTTTGGCGATAAACTCTTGCACCATATGATATATTCGTGATAGAAGACGTTTGATAAGGAAAAAATATTATATTCTTGAGACATTAATACATATGATAAAGTAGATTATTTTAATATACTGATTTTTGTCCAGAACACATACTGTTAATATGGATACAAACATAAAAAAAATACACATTGGACATAATTATACAATATTTCTGGAAAACAACAGATGGTGGTTGAACCTGTTGCTACCATTGCGTGCATTGAATAGTACTGTCTGATATGTAACAATCAATAAAAGCAAGAATCTAATACAGAAGGTGCTTGAACAAGTGGGCTGTGCATTCAACAAACAAAGCATAAGGTAGCAATCGATTCCTTAACTAATATCAACATAAAAACATTTAAAAGGAAAAAGATCTGATCATGGCCTTATTTGAACTTGGATGTCTATAAAAATAAATAAATAAATAAATAAATAAATAATAAATCTCATCTAGTCCTTGCTACATGAATCGGGCTGCAACACCCACCACAGATTATATCTGAACTTGGATGACATATAAGTATCTTCTCCCATGCCTCTCATTCCTTTGTTCCCTTTGGGCAACTAAGTTGGTTCAATCTTTTTGTAGGTAAATGTTGATGATTTAGTATTGGAATCCTCCAATACCCCAGGAAGCTTTGTTGAGTTCATTGGCTTAGTTCAGCATCAAAATTCCTGTGAAAGGAGCAGGTGCTGACAGCAACTTCAACGAGGAAGATGAACTTCGATGCCAAATTGTTAATGGTACCAACGTGTCGAGCGGGAAAATATTGCTCGGGGGTTAGCATGATAGTGGGTGCAAGGTTTCATCAATGTGCATGTAACATGTAAGCATGTTGGCCTCTCCTTCTTCGGATAATGGAGATCCACGGTGCCCTTTCTCCCTCATTCGCCCAGGGAAGAGCTAGGAATTTTTTGTTGTAGGGAACAAACTATAGTTTCAAAATTTTGAATGGAAATTTTCAAAATTTTTATATATATTAAACTAAAAGTTTTTAAATTTACATATAAATTTTTAAAGTTTTTAAAATCTGAGGATCTTCTGAGTGATATTCGAAGTTCAGAGTTTGTAGGTATATTTGTTTTGCACAGAACTTCAGATAGAGGCACTAACAAGGGTGAAGCATCCGAACCTGGTTGCACTGCTTGGAGGACCTCCTTTTCAACATGAATGGCAAAGGTCCATTGTCGTGCAAAGACTGTCTAAGAATTGCGGCTAAGATCTGTTTAGGCCTGCTTTTTTCTGCACTCTGTGAAGCCCAAACCCATCGTCCATGGTGACTTGACGCCTGCCAACATCATTCTTGATGCCAAGAACAAAGCCAAGATTTCAGATTCAGGGATATGCCTTTCTTTTCTGAACCGCAATGGCAGTCCTCTAATACCATCCTCAAGCATACAACAGCCATAGGCACTCCTGTTTACATAGATCCTCCGCCCATGCGTAAGCATAAGTTTAGTTTCATGTTAGATGTGCATGCGTTTGGTGTTGTGTTGTTGCAGTTGTAAACAGGGAAATGTGCGAAGGGATTAGCGAAAGAGCTGCATAACAACCAAACACTAAAATCCATCTGAGATTACAGTTTTGGTACGTGGAATTCTGAGGACGCTGTTCAGATTTTTCGTCTACATCTTGAATGCTGTGAGGAGGACAGAAGCAGGAAGCCCAATTTGAAGTCTCCATTATCCGAAGAAGGAGAAGTTATTCTCCTTGCACCCACCATCATCCTAACTCCCGAGCAATATTTTCCTGCTCGACACGTTGGTACCATTAACAATTTGGCATTGAAGTTCATCTTACTTGTTGAAGTTGTTGTCAGCACCTGCTCCCTTCACAGGTATTTTGTATTTTGATGCTGAACTCCTGCAATTTACCTGTAGAAAGATTAAACAAACTTAGTTGCCCAAAGGTAACAAAGAAATGAGAGGCAAGAAGAGAGACCATGCATATATGTCAAGCCCATTTTTTTTTTCAAGATGGAAAATCGCTTTCTGAATGAATAGCTTATTTTTGCTTAATACACAATCAACCTTTTTTCAAAATGACATTTGATCGGATTTGGATTTACGTAGATATAGACCATGTTCAGATTCAAATAAATATCATATACTCAAAGTATATAATATGGTTTGGATTTAGTTTAAAATGGATTTGAATTCAGAAGTTAATAAAGAAATTAGATTCGGATTATGAAGTCGGATCTTGGATTCAAATATGGCATATGTTTTTCTTCATTCAAATTCCAATATGAAAATGAATCTAAATATAAAGATATTCGAAAAAGTGAATATGGTAAAGTTTATATCCGATTTAAATCTGATCCATTGATATCTTAAAAATTAGCAGAGTTTAATCAGCCAACAGATTTAATAAAAAGAAAAGGACACCAACCGATAACAATTTCATAATGCACACACAATTTGATAGCTTTGAGATTTATTCGACAAAACTGAAAAAATTAGCATTTTTTTCATTGCTTTTTGACAACATGCACTTTCCCACTTTCAGATTAATGCTAAAAAGAAAAAGTGTCACATAATTAGCACCAGTTTTATGGAGAAAGCTCTACCCGTAACCTAGTGTTGCTAATGGAATGGAAGGATTTGAACTAAATGTACTCTTTACTAAGTTTTATTTATTAGATCATGTTCACATACTCAGGTCCGAATTCAGATTCAAATGCAAAAGAAAAAAAAAGTTATGTCTATTTGAATGTGAGTTCTTAATTTGAATCCGATCTGAATCAGATTTTTAAATTCATAACCGAATCTGAATCCCGCTTTAAATCAAATCCAAGCTGCATTATGATATTATTAAGAACCGACTTGAAAATGGATGGATATTAAATGTAGCTACTAATTTAAAAATAAATTGGAATTTGGACTAGAATCCAACTAGATATTTGTTTAAATCTTACTCTAATTGAAGGTCATTTGTTAAATCTGAGTTCGATATGATTTTCTAATCGGATGATGAACAATTGAACATGATCTATATCCAATTCTTTTGAAGTAGTTTGGACGGATGTATTCTCATAATTGGATTTATTGACATTCTTAATGTAGCCCAGCTGCCCAGGGAATAAGCTTTTAGTTCAATATTCGTATGGTCGATAAGTTTTTTTCTTTTTACTAACGATGTGATGTCAACATTTAAAATTTTAAGCCAAAGAAATAGGTAATAGAAGTTTATATTATTCTATAAGGCAAAAACATGAAAACTTTTCTCTCTGGAGCTAGAAATCTCCCGTAATGTATAGTTTAGCATATCAGGTTTTTTGGGATATTCGGTTCCAATTCATATTCGCATTCGGATGAAGAAAATTATATACCGTAATTGAACCTGAAATCCAAATTCATAATCCGAAAACTATTTTTAAATTAATATCTGATTCTGAATTGGATTTTTAAACCGAATCCGAACCATGTCTTAGAGGATGAAGACAACAAATTTGTTTAAACTTATATCGGAATCTGATATGAATTTTGTCTCCATATCTCATTTTTTATGTGGTTCGGTTGAATATCAAATTTAAATCGAATTTATTGACACTTTCAACTCCATTTTTCACCATGTGACTTGGGAGTTTCGTTCTCAGGTACCATTTTCTCGTCCTGGGAACTTTAGCTTCTGGTCGATCTAACACTTTCAAGCAGCACACGGTTCATGTTTAGCCGCTCTTGACGTAGACGGTTATATATATATATATATATATATATATATATATATATATATATATATATATATATATATATATATATATATATATATATAGAGAGAGAGAGAGAGAGAGAGAGAGAGAGAGAGAGAGAGAGAGAGAGAGAGAGAGCCGATAAAATGAGAATATATAACAAAATTTGAGCACAAGAGGTTCCCTAAATACAAAACAATCTGTAAAAAAGACATACCGCAAAAACACAAGCAGGAAGAAGGAATATATACATACAAAGTACAAAAAAATAAGAGAGAAGAGGAAAGACGAAGTAGCACAGTCACCCAACCGCAGACTGGCAGCGACGCTTTAACCGAATGGCAAACTGGACATCCCCTTGCACAAGACGAGCCACAGAATCGGGCGAAGAGAAGGTGCCCCTGAAGCTGAAATGAGCCACGGCCTCCAGACATGATCCCAAGAAGCAGTCAGGTGGGGGGAAGGACAAAAGAGGAAGAGAAGACGAATGGATGGTGGGTTTGAAAGACTACTAACTAGGAAGGCCAAGTAGAAGCAAAGACACTAGAGAAAAAAGGGGTAAGAAGTAAAAAGGTGGACCCGAGACTTAGTCGCGACAGAGAGAGAGAGAAAAATTCCCCTTAAGCGAAATAAATTACCAAATGTACATAAAGGTACATTCCACAAGGAGCCATTTTTATTAAAAAAAAATAAAAGAAAAGCAGATGGGCAACAGACAGTCCAAGTTTGGCTGTTCTTGATGGTATTCAAGTTCTCTTCTAAACGTCCAACGTGTTAGAATTATATATATAAAGAGAGAGAAAGAGTTTTCCCTTACACCAAATGATTGACTTAGGTAGTTTGGTAGTTGAAACACTCTTGTGAATATTTCATGACTCTACACCAAGCATTAAAATAGATCCATGAAACAATCAACTTGAGTGTCTTTAAATATTGGTTAATATTTAAAGTAGATTCATGAAACACTCACAAGTTGTTTTATTTATTAAAAGACCTCTAAAAGTACACTATGATGCCTATTTTTTATTTAAAAAAAGAAAAGAAAAGAAAAACGCTCCTCTTCGTCGTTGACTGTTTCTAAGATCGTTCCACATGCAGATACAAACAATTTTATATGACAACGTCTCCACTTCGAAAATTTACATTGATCTCGATGGAGGAAAGTCTCTTTACTGATAGATGAAACTCAAGCAAGCGTCACTAAACCTTTAACTTGGATTCCTTTCTATTAAAAAATGAGTCATCGGGTTAAAGAGCGGACTCGATCACTAAAGTCAATATATGGCCGTTGTGTTTCACACACATATAAATACATAGATTTTTTAGGATGTTATTTCATTTAGAATCTTTTAGTGCTTTTTCCTATCTTCATTCTTAACTATTTTTGTTAAGACATCATTATTATGAAGAAAGCAAAGCAAACGGTTCAGCCACAGCTGACATCTCACCTAATTAATTATATCTTCCTAATCAAATCTTAATGACATTTTCGAACTGAATCCAGATTCAGCAGATAACAAATGTAGACATTTGCATGTAATAGGTTGAGTCCTTGTCTGTCTATTATTATTATTATTTGAGATGGACACGGGTACCCCATCCGACTCGGACTTAAAATTAGGTGCTGGCCGGCCCGGGGTGCATGGCTTTTCCACCGAGACATGGTGCAGGGCCATTGGTTAATGCAGCTGGCTGACTTGGTTGACTTTGTGATGAACCGTCGACTTGTCAAGCCATGAAGACCAGGAAGATCAAGTGGAAGGAAGGGAGAAGGAGACTAGACGGATCATGGAAATTTCTTTTCTGTTTTTTTTTCCTATAATCATTATAGGGAGAGAAGCTGATCACTGGGAATGGGCTGGGGAGGAAAACGATTGCAGCAGAAGGAAGGATAACAAAACGTTTGCAGCAAGGAAGGAGAACAGCCTGCCTCAAGATCGGCTTTAGGTAAAGGAGAACTTCTTTTTGTCTTTCGGCTCTGTTTCTTTTCTCTTAGTTTAACGCACATAATTCTTTCTTTGTTTTTGCTTATCCTTCTTCTCTAATATTGACATGTTTCTGCATCTCGTTCTTTTGTTTTATCTCAAACTAAAGGTTTTATCTCAAACTAATCTCTAAGAGTGACCTCTCTCACTCTCTCCCTCAGCAGCACTGAACAAGTGAAGAGAGAACGAGGCAGAGACAGAGAGCTCTGAATGTCAAATTATCAAAGAGAGAGTGGCTGAAATATATATGACAAGTATTTGAAATTCCTTAACTAAAAAATAGATGAATTATATGACGAATTTATACTTTTTGCAACATAAAAACTGAAAATTTCAAGTCCGCAGATTTTTCTCCTTCTTGTTTGGAATTCTTGAATTTGATGCATATTCGTGGAGATCTTAATCACATGGTTCTGAATCTGTAGTTTACGAGAACTATGAATTTAAGGTAGGCTCCAGCTTAAATCGTTAGATCCTCGGTTCCAAAATCCAGGTAGTGAAGCACCAACTAAAATCATTCACGCCTGTTGTTGTCCGATTGGTGAGCATGAAATTTTGAACCACATGTTCTATCTTCTATGAATCATATGACCTTTTGCAGACAGAGTACTGCTTGTGAAATTTTTGGTATCTGGAGTTGCAGAGAGAATACTGCCCAAATGTTGATTCTCAGAAAATCAATCATATGAATCACCCCCATATACATTGTTGCCTCTGAGCTGCTGATTCTGGCAGCATGTAGGACCATATTTGAAAGGTTTCTGTATCGGCCTCTGCTTTATATTGTTTGGGGAGGGGCCAGTTCAGTGCATACCATGTATATGTGCCAAATCTGCACGGAGATCAACAGCAGTAGTTCATTTTGCAAAAGCTAAAAATTTACGTGGGCTTAGTTTCTGCAGCAGGAAAGACTTGAGATGGAGCTGGTTGAAGGGGGGGAGGACAGCAGCAGTACTCCTCCAAGGGACAAAGTGTACGTTGCAGTGGGGAGCAAAGTGAAGCAGAATCAGAAGAATTTGGAATGGGCACTTGCGAAATTTGGGGCAGCAGATTTCTTCCTTCTTCATATCCATGTTCCCTCGCCTACGATGCCCGCACCAAGTAATTCTCTCTCTCTCTCTCTCTCTCTTGTTCTTTTGAACTGTAGAATTTTGCTCATACGTGCAAACGTGTGTGAAATTGACCCTTTTTCCTCTGTTGTATCTTCCTACAGTGGGAGGAAAAATGCCTTGTTCAGGTGCTTCAGAGCAAATAGTGAAGAAGTTTAGAAAGGAGGAACGCAAGAAGATGGAGGAAGTAATTCAACAGTACATGGCCATATGTGCTGCCCACAAGGTAATCGTTGAAATTGACAAGAATATTGGCCAACTTTGTGTTCTCAATTAGAGCATTACCAAGCCCTGGCAACGGGATTATGGATGCACATGCCCTGGTTAAATTATGATAAAAAGGCCCTGTCTTACATCTTCCAAGGTCGATTATAATTAAACATAAAACCAGAACCATAGTTGAGAAGCTAACCAGATTATCTGAATCTTGTGACGACAGTGACAACTATTCCCAAATTTGTACAAGATCAAGACCATTAATGATGCTAAGTCGAAACTCCCATGACTCCAACCAGTAATCAAAATAATTTTCAATCTGCAATCACCCACTTCCTGTCATCTGCTCTGCTTTTATGGAAAGCAAATCTCCCTTCCATACAAATGGCATCTACTCCTCATTTCCTAACTCTAGTTCACTTATCTCATTTCTTTGTGGCCTTCGGGCTCTACATGAGTTTCAATTTTTTGTAGGTAAAAGTGGACAAGTTGGAGATGGAATCCAGTGACATCCAGAAAGGCATTGTTGAGTTAGTGGCTCAACGCAACATCAAAATTCTCGTGATGGGAGCAGCTGCTGACCAAAGATTCGACAAGTAAGAGTAATTTCATTGCCAAATTGTTATGAGTGTTGGCAACTTATCAAAAAGATTTCCCAGTTCAAATGTTCATGTGTCGTGCAGGACAATGTCGAAGCCTGCCTCTTGCAAGGCACAGTATGTGGAGGCTAAAGCCTTGCCTTCATGCCAAATATGGTTCGTCTGCAAAGGAAATCACATCTGCACCCGGCAAGTCGCGACCTCCCACAACCCGCCCAGGATTGCACCGGGGAGAATTCGTTCTGAAAAGTTAAACCAATCTTCCACGAAGGGGTGGTTAAAGTTTTTGAGCTTCCCTGCAGTTAGGGGACAGTCCTCGCCACAAGAAGTTGCAGTTCCGCAGTTGGGGAGAGATGCTTCTGGTGTGTCTTCTATTTTCTCAACCGATGATGGTAGTGGTGCTTCTGAATGGTCTGCGCCAACGGAAGAAAATGATGATGATGATGTGGATGATGGTGGTGTTAATGGTGAACTGAAGATGGTATCAGAGGTATGATCAATTAATACTGTGTCAAGAAGAAGCTTTGATGACTATCATCACATCAGATCATACGCAAAAAATTTAAAATATGAAATGGGATGTAGCTCAAGGCTTTAAGGCTTTAGTTAGCATTGAATGATTCCCGCCACGACTCGGGCTTCAACTTTGAACTGTACCTATCAGTAGTCTATGTGGTTAGTTACATGTAAAAAGTACTTGAAAACGTTCAGTTCTTGCGATGACTGTGTAGATGCCAAGTTGACGGGAAAATCAAGGCCAATGGTTTGGCAAGCATATGGAAAAACATGCAGTGATGGATTTTCCTACTTTACCAACTAATTTGCCCTCTTTTTCTCTCCGTCTCTAGGTATCAAAAGAGATTGCCCAACTAGTGGCCAGGATCGAAGAGCTACAGAAGCGGAATGACGAGCTAGAGAGAGAGAACACTTCGTTGCGGGAACGAATAGAGGAGGAAATGAGGGCGAAAAGCAACCAAGCTACCTTGCTATCAACTGAGAAATCGGCACTAACCCGAAAACTTATAGAATTGACAGACATCAACCGCTCACTGCAGGAGCAAAATGGTGAAGCAATTCAGGCGCAGGTGCAGCTCAAAGAAGCACAACTAGCTCTTACTAACATTGTCCAAGGAATGCCAGCAATCCCGAACTTCCTACAGTTCAAGCTTGCTGAGTTAGAAGAAGCCACCGAGGGCTTCAACGAAAAGATGAAAATTGGAGATGGAGGTTTCGGAACGGTGTACAAGGGCAAACTCCATTACACAACTGTTGCTATAAAAATCCTCAAACCTGAAGCCACCCATGGGGAAGCTCAGTTCAACCAGGAGGTAAAAATACTACCATATCAAATGCCAATCTCTCTCTCTCTCTCTCTCTCTCTCTCTCTCTCTCTTTCTTGCTTTTTCAATCTCAACCTTTCTCAAAGTCTTAGGCGTGAGGCTGTTTCTCAAATTCCTGATCAAATACTAAATCTATTATATGGTTGGTGTTGGTGATAGTGAGCAATCATTACTAATGTGCAAAATTTTCAGATACAAGCACTTACAAGGGTGAGGCATCCAAACCTGGTTGCATTGATTGGAGCTTGCCCTGAAAAGCGGTGCCTCGTCTACGAGTTCGTTGAGAATGGCAACCTGGAAAACCACATTTTTGGCCACAATAGTATGCTGTCGATTGAGAAGCGCCTCAAAATTGCAGCAGAGATTTGCTTAGGGCTACTTTTTCTGCACTCTGCCAAGCCCCATCCCATTGTCCACGGTGATTTGAAGCCTGCCAACATCCTCCTTGATGTCAACAACAAAGTCAAGATAGCAGATTTCGGGATATGTCGCTTCTTACCGGAACCACAAAGGAAGTCCATTGACACTGTTCTTAAGCTTACAGACCCTAAGGGCACCTTTGGGTACATGGACCCTGAATTCATGGCCAGAAAAGAGCTAACCTTCAAGTCTGATGTGTACGCATTTGGCAACATTTTGCTACAGTTGCTAACTGGGAAAAGTGTGTTCGGTTTAGTGAAGGTGGTTGAAACTGCATTGAAAAATAAAGTACTGCACTCAATCTTAGACCCTAATGCAGGAACATGGGATCTTAGTGAAGCTACCATGCTATCTAATCTAGGGCTGGATTGCTGTAAGACGAGCAGAAGTAGCAGGCCTGGTTTGGAGACCCAAGTCTGGGGCCTGCTGGAGCGTTACCTGTAGTCTACACATTCTTACTTATTTGTTGTAAAGTGAAACAGGCACTTGCTTCCTTCTACACTGCACGAATTGCCATCTGTTGTGAATAAGCCATCGACTCAATCTGATCTTACCATCAGTTACCCATCTCTTGTTTGATCTCAATCAAGTGAAAAACAACATGTTCTTTTAGTTTTTTCAAGAAATACAAGTGGAGCCCAAGAAAACATAATACCGAGGCACATAGCACATGCACGATTGACTACTTAATCTGTTTGGTTAGGAAAAGAGCGAGATAACTCAGAAGCAGAAGGCTAGCAATCTGCACCGTGAGCTTTTGCTCATATAGGCAAAACCCATTGCCCTCTTTGTCGTCGTGACTTTGAAGACGGTAAAATTTCAATTAGAAGACCGTGATTGATACTGACATATATAATATCGACTTTCTGGGACTTCTGCTGACTTGGGTATCCTCAAAAGCACAATATTGAGCACAAGATTCAAATTTGCCTTTGGGATGTCAAATGCATTGGTAGCATAATTGATCGAGAGAGTTGAAAACCTGTAGTTACTCACCCTTTGAAAATGATCTTTCAAATGGTTATTTTCCACCACACAAAATCCGATTAATAAGATGTGTTTAGTTTGTTAGAAATGCGCTTTCCTCAAAAAATGAATAGGATTAAGACGAGCTAATTAGATCTCTATGTTTTAATATCTCAATTCCAAATTGGGTTTCTCGAAAATTTTTGTCCCTCCAAAGGAGAAAAAGAATTTCTCGTTCAACTCTACTTCCAGATCTGTCATAATGACAGATATAAAATGGATTCAGACTTCCATGTGGTTGTGCTTGCCAAACAAACCCTTAAACAAACTCTTCCATTAATCTTCCTTCAGCAAGATTTATACTTCGTCCTCAGAACTCCCAAAGTAGCAACTGATAAATACAACGGTTTTGGCCAGCCTCCTGAACCCTGCTTAATAGTTTCTACACTGGTTCATTACTCATTCTTTCTACTTGCTCTGACCTGGGCATTCTTTTCATATGTACGTACACGTTATTCCGCAGGAGCAAGAACAACGTGTTGGTGTATGGAACTTGATCCATACTGAACACTCATGTGCTACATATGTAAGGGCATATATGTCTTTTGTACAAGTGCGAGTTTTACCCTAATCCTTATGTTGAGAGGAGGGCCGCCGCTTGTGAGTGTCGTTCTGTGTGTTCTTCAGAGAGAGAGAATACAAGAGATCTGTGCGACCGTGGACGTAGGAGATTATTGCTCCGAACCACGTAAATCGTTGTCTTCTTCCTTGTTGCTTCTAACCTCCTCTTGAGAGTGTGAGCGGAGTGTTTTGTGTGTTGTTCCTAACACAACGCAACTTTTGAGCGACGGCGCCGATCATCTTCGATCGTCGGTTGGCTCTAAGATGGCTCCCAGAAACTGCGTGGAAAATGAGCAATAATATCTTGAGTTGAAGTCAACAAGCTGCTTCTCATACATTTCTTTGATCTTGAGGTTCTCCTTCCTGCCTTCCCTCCCGAGCTGAACTTTCAACGACTTGCCATACATTCTACTCCTCGAAATGATCAATGGTAAGTTGGTAACCCGCTGATGATAACATTTGAGAAAGGTTGAAGAAGCTGCTAAGCACCGGTATCTCTTGACCATGTCTTGTTGACTTGAGCCAAGATATTATTCTTGATATATTGCCGTTCATCCTTTATTATTATTATTGTTGCGGTTGGTGGTGGTATTTTATATTCCCTTTTTGTTTTTTAAGTCATGAATATTGATCATGTGCATTGACCGATTCAGCTCCAACGGCTGGTTGGTTGTTTATTTAATAAAATAAAGTAACAAAACGTATTTTTAAAGTTTTTCTTAACGGAGAGTGCTTCGTCAAAAACTGACATATACAACTATTTTATTTTTTATATTGATGTATTTTTTCTTTTTCACGTTGATACGTCAACGTTCATATGATGGTTAGCATGTTCTTGAATCGACCAAATTCCCAAGCGTATATGCGCCTCCAACAAATGGCATTAAAGGGGAAAAATAATCCCTTCATGACTTAAATGTGGATTCAAAGTTAGTTTTGGATAGTGTTGATCTGTCATGATCGAGATCCAACTGCCTGGATTTTCCGGATCTAAGCGAATTAACTATCCGAACTGCATCCGATCCGAGGTGAAAGGTGAATAAGGAAAAAAATCCGACCCGCGTTAGAGGATATTCTTTCTAATTATTACCCCCGCGATTAAAATAATAATAATAAATCGACAACTTCTAGTCACAAAAGTGTGATTTTCTTAAAGACGTTCTGTGAGTCCCGCAAGACATTTTTTTAATAACAAAGATCCAAACTTGGAAGCTGGCATCTCTTCCACTCTTCCGACTTACATTCTTTCACAAGTACACAATTTTAAATATCCGTTCATGACTTTGCACTTTTTCTCAATACTTGAATTATTTATGAATAATTTGTTATAGACTTTCACCTGTGACGGTAAAATATGCATGTGTCGTTAGATTTTAGAGCCAACTAACGGTGAATTTTTTCTCCTTTTGCTCTCCCTTTCTCTTTTTGATATACGCACAATAGCAAAACTAGAAATATATGGTTAAGGGCACTAACATAAAAAAAAAAAAAAAATCTTAAATTTAAGTGACACTAATACACAATACATTGAGTGGGTTTAGGGGGGCAACTGCCCACACCTAATTCTGCAACTACAAACAGGTTGAATGAATAAAGGTGCACTGTTAATAGATATATTGCGGATAATGTTAGACCTCCTTCAACTTGAAAGTCTTAGACTTTCAAGTCTACATCTTGCCGGCACGATAGCCCGGTAGGCCGGCCGGCCTAGATCTGGATTCTCTCGACTTCAACCTCTCAATAGCTACGATAAAAGACGCATGTTTGTTGAACAGTAGTCTCCAAGGAAAAAGACGACGTGATATGCATACATGTCACATGACGTGCTAGGCACATCTTAGACATCACGAATTTTCATTGCCATATAATCAGAATCCGAGTTAGGAATTTTTCATTAAATGGACACAAATTGTTTCAAACATCTACATTCATAAAGTTTTACCACCAATCGTGCCGTATAGTTTTAGATTACTAGGGTTACAGCATAGGAGCGGAGTTATGATTTTTTCATTAAAGAGAATGAACTATAGCTCATGAGGATTAAAATATAATTTTTCAAATAAAATTCTTTTAGATAGATTTTTTTTTTTTGAAAATTTGCGGGGAGCCCATGGCCATGCTGCCCTTGGCTCCACCCTTGATAGGGAATGCCCATGCCTCGGATTTTGTTTTCAATATGCAAGTTGAGGTTAGGCAGACAAGTGTCAATTTATGTCAACCATCAAATCATAGGCGTTCAGTCATTGATTCGATTCGACTAGATCCGGTTCGATTTGAATGCAAAAGGCTATTCCTTTCTTGGCAACCTGAAAGTACTTAGGACAACATCTAGAGGTCCATGTTAACATCTATAAACTATAGATGTTGAACCTTTGGAATCCATCCAGTACAACTTGTTTATCGAATTCTCACTGCGACCACTTAGTTGATACTCATGTCTAAGGTTCTTTTTTCCTAGTTAGGGTTCAGGGCTGCTTCGGCTTTAGTATCGGACAAATATTCATAGAAACCAAACCAATATCGGGCTGCCCAACCTATTCACTAGTCCAACCAGCTATGCCGACCCCTTCAAGTAACTGGGTCTCGGCGGGACCTCGTCGACAGAGAATCAACCAATTCAAATGGATAAGGTCATCTCTCTAGGTAACCAAAACCTTATATGATCTTGTTAGACCCAGATGCATAATTGAATTCACTTTATAGGTAGAAATTAATTTCGTCGGTTCTAAGCATCCGTCCAACTGGCCACGCTACCGGATAATATTCCTGATGACGATAATATGCATCTGGAAACTTTTAAAACTTCAAAAGTTATTTCATCAATGATAGAGAAAGCAAGATGTAATGTCAAGATCCACCTAATTCAAGAGCAATCAGCCCCCGAACTTGGTAGTCAAGAAATATGATGAGCTTCATATATATATATATATATATATATATATATATATATATATATATATATATATATATATATATATATATATATATATATATATATATATATATATATGACCAAATTATGACTATGTTTGAAACACTTATTTGCAGCTACTTAAATTGGACACAAGAAAGGTTCTTGACTCGAAAATGGTTAAAACATGGATGATCTTTGTATATGAGCACCAGTTAGGTCCTCCTTGTTAAAATTTCCGTTAATCATGGAAGGGTAGGAAAGTAATATTTTTTCTAAACCCTCCACTCGTCAAGCACTGCCATGCTGTTTGCCTTTGAGAATTTTATTTTCGACCCAAAATTTAATCATTAACGATGAAACCCTCCCAGTTTCTCAATTTTCTAATATATATATATTTTTTTTAGAAAACTGCTGAATTAAAGTCTTGCGAAAAACATGTTGTATGTTATGATCCATACAAGAGGCGTGTGTTATAATCTGAAAATGACCGAAATACTCTTATTTGTTAAATAATGACTCATCTCTTTATAAAAGTAATGGTGGAATTAAAAAAAAAAATCACCCTATAAAATAACTAAAATGTTGATTTGGTAAAACTCAAAGGTTGTTTGGTAGGAAGAACGCTTGAGGGTTTTACAAGGTTGTTTATGATATTATGAATAAAAGGTTGGTGTCCAGATGTAGTTTTTTGCTTCAACTTCAAACCAGCGGAAAAGATTTTCTAATGGTTGATGTAAATTTCTACTTATTTCAAAAAAGGACAGTATCGATTCTGAAAATAGAAAAACAAAAGAAGAAAAGGGGTCCCATTTCGTTCCATTTCAGCCTCGTTGCTTCTGCTTGGCTTCGTGGGTTGACTTGGACGCTTCCACCACGACTTCTTCCTCAACTTCCCTCCTCCTTTCCTTTCAGTCTTCCCCACACACACAGACAAGAAAGAGATTGTTGGCCTCTGGAAGTTAGGGGATGCACACGGAAAGATTCCGGCGACCGAGGTCCTCTGTTTAGAACCGAAGCCGGAAAGCCGAGAGGAGGACGACTGTAGGCGAGATAACGGAGGAAAATCGTGGCGGCTCTGGCGATCGGAGAAGGAGAGAGTTAGGCGTTCCAAGTGCGGGCAGCGAGAGGAGGAATCGAATGGGAGAAAACAGGGAGATCGCCGGCGGGCCGCCGTCCGATCAACCCGGACGAGTCTACGTCGCCGTCGGGAAGTGCTTCAAGAAGAACGTGAAGAACCTGAAGTGGAGCATCCGCAATTTCCCCGACGGGACGATCGTGATTTTGCACGTTCATGATCCTCAGGAGAGGCCCGCCGCCCCTCGTAAGTTCCCTCCTCACTCTCTAATCCATATTTCTTCGTAAAAGATCTTATCCGACATTGTCCTCTTGAAAGTTCCGATTCAATTCCCTGTTTTTTTCCCGAGATATCTCGTTTTCTACAGAATCTCTTGCTTCAGTTTATCCATCCGAATGAGTTCGCGAAAGATGAAAACTACGGTTAGGAGGAAACCGGCTTTCCTTTTCTCCGATTCGCTTCAGGCTTTGGATTTATTTCTTGTTCATACTGCTTCCAGAATTACATCGATGCAATATTTTTTCAAACACTCGGAGCCGCGAGGAATCTCACCTTCTTTCTTCTCAAATTCAATTCAAGCTTTGAGCCAGTTTCCTACTTCAAGCTCATTCTCCAATCCTAATCCAATCCATGAAACATCGATTCCGTTCATCGGTCGACGCAAGGACGCTATGAGTCTATTATTTTCTTAAATAGTTGCGAAAAGTTTCCGCGGTCTTAATTTTTTCATGCTTGGATGATTGGACTCAATTTCCTGTGTTCAAAGACTTTTGAAGCGACGATGAAACTCCGAGTAAGCAGAAATTTGCCGATTCAAAAGAGAGTAGATGTTGACCTTTGGCTCGAACGCAGACGTCTGTGGTTAAAACTTAAAAGTTCTTGGAACACGCTGGTCGCGGGCATGGGGGACAAGGATGTGCAATTGGATCCGGGTCTGATTGGTTTGCATTTAGATTCAGATCCAGGTGACCGAACCCAACCCTCGTCTCACGGACCAGACATGGATGGGCGTCCCCTTTCTGGAGCGCTAAGTTCATATGGGGATATAATTATCCAGAGCAGATTGTAGATTCTATAAATCCGGAAAAAGGAAAAAGAGTCCGGACTTAATAATATTGGGATTTCTTTTTCCGTATTTGGATTCACATTTTATACGAATTAGTTTCCGTTGGATATGCTTCTCACACTGTTGTGGCACTGCATGTGAGTTTTGGACCCACAATCAACGGTCTTGCGGATTGGGATTTGGAGCTGATTCTGAATATTCTCAGATCCGTATTTGCAGATATGACATGAAGCATGATTCGATTGTTCGAAAACCACTTAGATGGGAGTAGGAACCCGACAGATCGGAGCTAGCCGTTTGGATCTACATGGACGATCATTTAGAAGTTAGAACCGAATAATTAAATGCTTAAACCATCTAAGAAATGACAAACCCGGATAAAGGCCCTCCTTTTGGTGTTTCGTGGGTGGGGCAAGGATGCAAGGAAAATAGTGAACTTGAGATTTTCAATGACATGAAACGCACAAGATCTTTACTTGGCAGATTTTCTTAATCCAGGAAATGCACGTTTGTCATGGTGTGTTTTTTTTTTTTTTTTTTTTTTTTTTTTTTTTTTTTTTTTTTTTTTTTTTTTTTTTTTATAAATATAAATTACGTATGGGTCTAAAACCACCGGGTACCCCTCCCTTCCGCACCGGGAATGTGTCTATATAGCTTCAGTTTTACGGCACACTGGTAGGGCTGATACTCCAGGTGTTGAAGTTGAGACCTCCTGATTTGAAATACTTAAGTCAATTCACCTAGTGATTATAAAAATCTAAAAGTAGGGGCTTTTTAACACCTTGGACAAGATTAATCTACAAATCATTATTTTAACCATTCTCTAATTTACGGTGCAACGTTAAGCAAAACTTCATTCGTGAATATGTACTCTTACAAAATACATCTGCGAGGTGTAATCAGCATTGGAGAAGAAAAATAATCAACCTACCATGCAGTCCATGGATTCGGTATAAGGAAGAGAGGCAGAAAGTATTGTTCTTGTTTGCTACATAAATATGTTGCTTCGATTATTATTGGCGTGGTGGGATCGGGACTGAAATAGTCTCTCTCTGTTTTTTTTTTTTTTTTTCTTTAGTCGGAGGGAAGTTGTATCGTTCAATATTCAAATCACGTGAAGCAGACGCCCCTAAACAGAGGAATCAAGAAGAGATGTCGAAAGTCATTCAGCAGTATTTAAACATCTGTGCCACAGAAAAGGTAAGTGAAGCCCTGTTTTCTATGATTTCGGATGTCTCATATCACCTGCCTCATCGGCCATTGTTCGTGATACTCATTGCAGTGTCGCCCTCATATTTATTTAGTAAATAGTTAGCCACATTCATAGATGATCAATTTAGAAAATTTAGAGCGATATTAGGAAAGTTGATTAGAAACTTACGGAAATGCATGGGAAGCATAGGTAAAATTGCGAATCATATTTTTAACATGAGAAAGCGTCAATGCTACATTAGATCATCATACTTACAAGTGGATATGATATGACTGAATCCCAGGCACTTATTGGTACTTTCTTTGGCTGTTGATGGTCTCATGATAGAAGCCTGAACTTCAGACTCAAATTTGCAGTTGAGTCTTTTGCAGGAGAACATTTGTTGTCTTGATTGCTCGATTCCGAGTTTTGTAACTCTACCTGCCAGCCAGTACTGTAACCTTAAGAGGGCGTGATAAGTTGCTGATTTTACAGATTAAAGCGGACAAACTAGTCATAGAATCAGAGAGTGTGGAGAGGGGCATCTTGGCCTTGGTTGCGCAACATGATATCCGGAAACTTGTCATGGGAGCTGCTTCGGACACCAAATTTGATCGGTAAGAGCCAGTTTGACCTTTTTCATTTAAATATTTTGGTGTATAGTACTGTAATTAGCAAAGGATGACCTATAGAAGTCAGGTGTAGGTTGCAACATTTGAGTTGAGTCCTCACGGGCACTTAAGCAGGATTATAATAAGATCATTCGCCTTCATGTCCAATCACAGATTTGTCAAGGGCACTATATTCCAACGTAAAAATTCCTAAAGTAAATTACTTTACCATGCATTGTTTCTCAAAAGTGGGAGGAAATTACTATCCGGCACACGGCAAAGGGCATTACCAATGGTTTATGGTGCTACGATGGTTTAGGTGTATTTAATAATGATTTATAGTCCTTTTAGCAACGAATATTTAAATTTTAGCCATATGATAACATTGACTTTCCATCTAGATGTATTTCCTTGCCTCAAAGAACAACAACATCGTGCAATTACTACCTTCATGCTTTAGTTCAATAATATATGTACAACATAGCATATATTCTTCTCGATGGTCCTGATCCATTGTTCTCTTGAATGCAAACCCTCGTTAGAACAATAATGTGTAACATGCATTGAAGCCATACGTCAAACATTAGCCAAGATCCCTAATAATTTTATTATTTTGATTCACTAGATCCAATCGTGCTAGAAAGCCTGTATATTGGCATGTCTAAAGGAAGAATTTCATTTAAGGTTGACATTTTGGCCATAATCTTAAAAATGGGCCTAACCTTTTTTGTTTATTTTTTTTATACATGTCCAGATTTTGCTGACAACTGCCAATTTGAGGTTCACCTTCAGTGAGATCATTTAACCTGAGAGAAATGACGATAACATTCTCTCTTTTGTACTTTGCCGTCAACTAAAATGAACGGGGACTTGCAAAACAGAAAGGTGAATATAATTAACAAAACATAATTTCAGACGCTTCAAAATGACAAACTGAAACCTGAGGCTCTTTCACAGTTACCGACAAAAATTGAAGACCTCTGAGCGTGTTTTGAAACGTGATGTCCATCATTAAGATTATGCTACGGATATGGAACTGAGCTTTTCAATGAAATTAATTGTTGAAATTGAAACAACAAAAAGCTGTTAAGATGAAATCCATACAGCCAGTACACACACTCCCAAAGGCGTACTGAAATTTAATCATTTGCTTGAAAATTTGCTGAAGAGTCAGCAATTAATAAGAATTTGTGCCCCAAACACTATATCATGACTTGAATGGGGGGAGTCTGCGTAGGGATAAATTAGTTTGTGTTGAATGTTGATACTGTTTAATCTATGTGAAAGCTAATCGGGATAATTAATGGCGAATATTTTGATTCACTTGCAAAAATTAAAAAAAATCTTCGGGATTAGGGCGTTCCGAAAGTGGGCTTGCTGTGTAACCTTGATCCAGATGACTCTTGCCACAGGAAGATGAAAGCACCAACCTCAGAGAAAGCTCGCCATGTGAAGGCCTGTGCACCTCCTCACTGCCAGATATGGTTCGTGTGCAACGGGATCCAAATCTGTACAAGGGAACCCTCCCCTCTCCACAAGGTGCTCAGCGTTCCTTTGGTGCCATCAACCAATCCCTTCGTGGGTGAGGAAGATATTCGGCGGACGCCATCCTTCAATTTTCAGGTAGAACAGACGGACGACCCTTCACAGTTAGCAGACAACGGCTTGGCAGCCGGCGCTCCCGCTAGGACATTATCCCTGATAATAAATGGACAAGAAATGGCAGGAGACGATCCAGAAAATGATAGAGGATCTATTTCATTTCGTCAACTGGCAGAGGTAGGCACCAACTTTGTGATGTCTAAACTAATGTGCAGAATGAAAAAGAAAATGGAAGTCATATGCAGATATGCTGAAACTGAGAAGAGAAGGTTAAGGAAAAAAATAGGCAATACCGGAGATACCTTAAGTTGTTTAGATAGTGTAGATTAACGTTTATCACTTGCAATCACTTGTTCTTATGTGTGAATTAATCTCTTCGTGATTATTTGTCTCAACTACTCTCAATGGAAAAATGAAAACCATTTTCACTTCAAAGAAACTTCAAACAAGGAAGCTTTCTGCCCTCCATTTTGAGGAATGCCAACTTTTACTCAGATCATTCCTAAATAGACAACAATGGAGGATGACTTCTAGAATGATCTAAGAACAGTTCATTTGACGATATATGCCTTCTGTACTCATGCATTGTCCTTTTCTCTAAGACATTTGCTTTTCACTTGAGAAGGCAAAACTTGGTGACAACTCATCGGTAGAGGAGAACAAAGATAGAAAGGCAGCGGAAGAGAAACAAAGGCTGTTGGAACTCTTGAAAGAGAAGGATGACAGAATTGCCCAGCTATCGAGAGAAAAGGCCGAACTTGAGACGGCGCTAGCTGAATCGGAGCGCATTCTGAAGCAAACCAACGAGCAGCTGCAAGCATCCCAATCTTCTAGGAGAGAGAGTCCTGCGGTTCCAAGTTTTGCTGAGTTTACGTTGGAGGAGTTGCAAGAGGCTACTCACTCTTTTGATACAAGTTCACAAATTGGTAAAGGAGGATTTGGTGCTGTGTACAAGGGGAAGATCCGCCACACCACAGTTGCCATCAAGAAACTGAACTCTGACAGCATTCAGGGAGCAACTGAGTTCCAACAAGAGGTAACTGTTTTATCCTCTGTAGCCTGCACGCTATAATACAGGGGCAACAATTAATAGAAAATGAACAGAGAGACGGAAGTTCTCTCAAATGCTTCACTTCCAATTTCTCACATATGTGGCTTGGCTATAGCATCCAACTTAGCATTTTAGGATTTCCTGTGTGGCCGTCTACATTGTCTTAAGGTCCCCTACTTGTCTCACATATTCAAATGTGCCAAGGCCTAGGTTTATGTGCTTAATTAGATGCTTATCAGCCAGTTTTTTCCTAGTAAAGATGAGAGTGTTAAACTTTCCGTATATCCACAGCTTGTAGGAGGCCTAACCACTTGCTGGCAAAAAGTATCGGGGCATGCGTGTGGTTCAGTTGAGGCTAAGGATTTATCAAAATGTCCTCCTGTCTGTATTTTTACATGTTCTAGTCAGGATCATTCGATCCGTGAAATAGGGTGCATGGAAACTAACCCGACCTTGTGAATCGCTTTCTCATGGTATGTCCTTTGATTTAACAATCTTGCAACATAAGATTTTCTCGTATTTCAGTGCCATAAAATTTTTTTCTTATGTGAATCATTTTCACATAAGCGTGGGAGAATGGTTCTCATGAGGTTGAAAGCAAATGTGCCACTTGAAGCTAAGAAGCACAAGTGTCAGCAGCTAAGGTCACCGGAAAATCAACAATGGAAAACATGCATACAGCAGTAAAACACTACAGTATAGATGTTTACTGGATTTTTTGTGCCCTTTTGTCATGATATAATATTGATCGACTTTTATGTACTTGAGGAACATTTGTGGATTAAAGTACTAAAGCTACTATCTTTTGCAGGTAGATATTCTAACAAGAGTGAGACACCCAAATCTGATAACATTAATTGGTGCTTGCTCCCAAGCTGGCTGCCTTGTCTATGAATACCTACCCAATGGCAGCTTGGAGGATCGACTTCTTCGAAGAAGCAGGACAGTTCCAACACCATCTCCACTTACATGGAAAGAAAGAGTGGGGATAGCTAGACAAATATACTCAGCTCTTTTCTTCCTTCATTCTGCAAGGCCCTACACCATTGTCCATGGCGATCTAAAACCTGCCAACATCCTCCTTGATGCTAACCTTATCGCAAAGATTGGTGATTTTGGCATATGTCGCCTCCTCCCTCATCAAGAATCTGCTGCCACAATATTTAGGCTTACTGATCCCAAGGGAACTTATGCATATGTAGATCCTCAGTTCATGGCGACCGGTGAATTGACGGCCAAATCGGATGTTTATGCATTTGGTGTCATCCTTTTGCAGTTACTGACTGCAAAACCAGGCTCTGGATTGGCGAATGAGGTCAAGAAGGTATTGTCTTCCAAGAAACTGCATGAGATTCTTGATCCAGCAGCAGGAAAGTGGCCATCCAAGGAGGCAATGCAAATAGCTAACTTGGGATTGCACTGCTGTGAGCTGGAGAGGAAGAATCGGCCGGACTTGGAATCGGATGTATGGAAGGTGTTGCAATGATTCGTGTAGTTCAGACAATAGATGCTTTGTGTGTTAAAATGCATGCCCCTTGTCCAAGACCTTGGTGAAGAAGGTGATGCACAAGCTCTCCAACTACTGCATTAGATTATCTTTTATGATTGATTGCCACATTCAGACGATTGTATTCGCTGCATGTAACAACAGTTGTATTCTTTGGCTCTTCACTTCATCCTTTTCCCTGATATTACAAAGGAATTGCAGAACACCGAAGGCCCATTCGCAGCAGCTGCTAGCTTCAAGAAAAGGAGAGAAAATTAAATAAAGTAATTTACATTGCTTCCCCATAGAGGCAGGTCGATGTGACAAGCCCCTCGAAAAACTAGCCGATACGCAGCCGAATTTGCCGATATATTAAAAAAAGAATAATTAAGGCCAGTACTTATAGATGCCTTGTCGTCCACATGCATTGTTTTTCAAAGTTTATAACAATACGAAATGGAAAGATTTATAACATATTGCTTGTAAGTTGCTTTGATTTGTCTAGAAAACATTTATCCGTGTTGAGCCTTTGTCGTCCTATTTTTCCAAGCAACGAATATATCTTAAGAATAGCCAACTAATATCGTCACTACCACGGCTGCAAAACAGTCATTCCTCACCGAGTGAATGAAAGGCACCTTTTGTGAATGTTTGATGAATTGAGGCAGATTTATAAATACATGTTCTAGTATTTCATTGTTCTGACTAAACTTTACGATTTTCACCTTGAAACACTCACCTTGAAAAACAGGTGAAGTTATCTCCTGTGGAAGTAAGAATTTTCATGTGAGAAGTTCTTCGCAAACATTTTCTTCTCAGACTCTTTCAGAAACATGGCTCCAGGTGTTCTCGGCAGAGATCATTTTAGAAGCGTTCCATGAAAATACATGTTTTTTAAAGGGATAAAAAAATCAGTGGCTCGTATTTTTTTAATGAAAATATAATTTTTTATTTGGAATAATTGCAAAAATGAGCATTTCATTTTTCTTACTTTTTGCATTTAATGAAAAGCCGTCATATAATTCGCATCGATTTTATGGAGAAATTTGGCTGTGTGTGTACTGGGGGGCGATGGGCATGTGTTAGGTACATATTATTTTTATCGGGAATATAGTTCTTTTGTAAACGATCTGAACATATAAAAATTAAAAAATAATATGGTTATAACGAGTAGTTGGAGAGCTTGTGCATCACCTTCTTCACGAAGGTCTTGGCCAAGAGGGTATGCATTTAACACACAGAGCATCTATTGTCTGAACTACTCGAAAGATTGCAACACCTTCCATACATCCGATTCCAAGTCCGGCCGATTCTTCCTCTCCAGCTCACAGCAGATCAATCCCAAGTTAGCTAGTTGCATTGCCTCCTTGGATGGCCACTTTCCTACTGCTGGATCAAGAATCTCATGCAATTTCTTGGAAGACAAAGCCTTCTTGACCGCATTCGCCAATCTAGAGCCTGGTTTTGCAGTCAGTAACTGCAAGATGATGACGCCAAATGCATAAACATTCGATTTGGCCGTCAGTTCACCGGTCGTCATGAACTGAGGATTTACATATGCATAAGTTCCCTTGGGATCAGTAAGCCTACATATTGTGGCTGCAGATTCTTGATGAGGGAGGAGGCGAGATATGCCAAAATCACCGATCTTTGCGATGAGGTTAGCATCAAGGAGGATGTTGGCAGGTTTTAGATCACCATGGACAATGGTGTAGGGCCTTGCAGAATGAAGGAAGAAAAGCGCTGAGTATATTTGTCCAGCTATCCTGACTCTATCTCTCCATGTAAGTGGAGGTGGTGGTGGAGCTGTACTGCTTCGGAGAAGTCGATCCTCCAAGCCGCCATTGGATAGGTATTCATACACAAGGCCGCCAGCTTGGGAGCAAGCACCAATTAATGTTATCAGATTTGGGTGTCTCACTCTTGTTAGAATATCTACCTGCAAAAGATAGTAGCTTTAGTACTTTAATCCACGAGTGTTCCTCAAGTACATAAAAGTCCATCGATATTATATCATGACAAAAGGGCACAAAAAATCCAGTAAACATTTTTACTGTAGTGTCTACTGTTGTATGCACGTTTTCCATTGTTGACTTTCCGTTGAGCTTAGCTGCTGAGACACTTATTCTTCTTAGCTTCAAGTGGCACAGTTGCTTTCAACCTCATGAGAACCATTCTGTCAAGCTTATGTGAAAATGATTCACATGAGAAAAAAAACAATTCTGGCGTTGAAATACGAGAAAATCTTAAAGTCCTTTATGACTAATGTTCAAGCATCTTATTTCACAAGATCAGATGATCATGACTAGAAACATACAAAAATACATAGAGGAGGACATTTTTGTAAGTAAATTCTTAGCCTCAATTGAACCACTCACGAGCCTTGTTTACACAATGCATATAACGACCTTAAATAGTTGAAATTTCTATAATTTTGGGAACGATAAACATGAGAAACTGAATCTGATTTTTGTGAAAAGATTTTCTTTTTCCTTTTATAATTAATTTTGATTGATATTGCTGAGATTCTTTCCTTGAATTTTTCTAGAATGGTTGCCTTTCAACCTTATCGTTAACACTATACTTTTAACAACGATAAACATAGGAAACTAAATCTGATTTTTGTGGAAAGATTTGCTTTTTCCTTTATCATTAATTTTGATTGTATCTTGTTGGGATTATTTCCTTGAATCTCTCTAAAATAATTGTCTTTCAACCTTATCATTAACAAAACTAGGCAAGGTAGCGGAGAAGCACACACAACTCATTCTCGTAATCTATATGGTGGAATGGAAAACAGATGCACCCTTTCGAAGTTGAACTTGGTATGTACCACAACTGCTCTTTTTCTCCATTGCCATTCAACTCGGCAGCAGAGCGTGTTTTAGAAATGGGTTCTCTTGCCATTTGGTCAAGCACATGGATGACTTGATCATGTCTTTCATGAGGCTGATGGCCACAATATTTCATTTTTTGCTACGTATATAAAATTTTGTGCACTTGTCTTTCCTAACTCCATGTATAAATCGTCAACAACATCTTGGTTGTCAACTTCAAAGATGGTTTTGGCATTTCCATGATAAAATAATGACAAAAGAGAAAGAGCTAGATGACATTTACATAAGTCTAGAACCTCTAATAGATTATCAATTATACTTTTACTTTTTAATGCATAGGAAGATATAACTTGTTGTAAAGGAGCAATAATTTTTTCACACTAAACCCCCACGTAGCGCCCCTCAACACCTAATTGGCTAAGTGGTATGTCAGTAAGAGGGTTCGACCAAATGGCGATCGGCTATGTGAAAGTCTATGCAGCCACACAAATTCCAAAGATCTGTTCTCACTAGAAAAGAGGACATAGCCAGCCATAACTCTAAGTTGGAGCTGGTTATATACTATACTCCCGTGTATGAATTTTAATGCGCCATAATGAAAAAAAATGTTCATAATTAATATAAAAGAAACTTTTTGTAAGGACAAAAAAGAAAACCGCAAAAAAGAAGATTTGAAGATTTTATAAAATTGTCAGTTTGTATATGCAATACCGTTATAACTAATATACCCTTTAAGTGGTTAAAAAACATCTTCATTTTTATTGTTGTGCTCATAACGTTATCTCATTATCTCATAAATATTTTATTATCTCATAAACATGATCTCATGCTTATGTTTAACATTATTTCATACATCCGTCTGTTATCTCATAATCCCATAAATCTTTTGTCCTCTCATACACATTATCTCATACTTATATTTAACGTTATCTCATACATCTTTATTATCTCACACGTATTTGTTATTTTATACATATTATTTCATAATTATTTACGATCTCATATCTATTTATTTATTTATTTTTATATCTATTTGTTATCTCATACACTTGTTATCGTATGCACATGCATATGTAATGTTCGAACATGATAGTAAATATGCATTTTTATAGTAGGGTTCACATCTAGTGTACACTCGTTATATATGCAGGAATGACATATATAACTCGGTCTCACATTTTTTTGAGAGTTTTATTTAACATAACTATTCAATTATACTTAAAAAGTGTAGTTTATGATAATTTAAATTTAATTATATTTAAAAAGTGTATTTTTAATGGAGAAAAAGTAGGACGGCATATGTATCCACTAATTGACCTGGAAAAGGCTATCACGAAGCAAAGATTATAGCTGGCGCCGCGAAAAGGTTTGAAACAATTACGACTATGTATTCAAAGATTCAAACAGTTTTAGCTCGAGCAAGAACATATTAATGAACAAAAAACTGAAACAAGTATTGTACCACAATAAAACTTCCACCGTTTAATTAATAATATAAATATGTAGTGAATATTATTAAGCTATAAGCAACTAATGGTTCTCATGTGATGGCATTTTTCATCAAATCGTCAAAATAACGTCGTCAATGAACTATCCTGTGTGAACTCAAGCTCAACCAAATCTGCCACAAATGAGATCTGACCAAATCAAATTCCTGTCCAACTTTGAGCTCAGGTCTGCTTTCCTCAAACCAGATCCAAGTCCAACTAGTTAAGATCCAGCATTCTAGACTTGAGGCACAAAAATGTAAGGGGTTCGAAGCAATGAGAAAAAAAGGATCCAGGTTTGAGTTAACCGCACCATAAACGCTTCAGGTGAAAGATACTCAACGTTGGTTGGACGCAAACAACAAATACAAATACTGGTTCAAATGGCTACTCATCTTCCCTCCCTTTCCACTCCTTTCTTGCTTCCCCCATGCCTTTTCCTAATACTAAGGCTGGGTTCAAGCCATGCAGCACCACCCTTGTGAGATGTGAGCGTAGGGCTGAGGGCAGTGATAGGTCTGCTGCTCAAAGGAGGCCTTCCAGATACTAGTGTTAGGAACAACACACAAAACACTCCGCTCACACTCTCAAGAGGAGGTCAGAAGCAACAAGGAAGAAGACAACGATTTACGTGGTTCGGAGCAATAATCTCCTACGTCCACGGTCGCATAGATCTTCTATGCGACAGTGACATATAAGTGTCCAGTATGGATCAAGTTCCATACACCAACAACCAGCCAAGCCATGGAGCACCACCCTTGCAAACAAACGAGCAGCTGCAAGCATCCCAATCTTCTATGCGAGAGAGTCGAGGGGTTCCAAGTTTTGCTGAGTTCACGTTGAAGGAGTTGCAAGAGGCTACTCACACTTTTGAAACAAGTTCACAGATTGCTAAAGGAGGATTTGGTTTTGTGTTCAAGGGGAAGATCTGCCACACCATAGTTGCCATCAAGAAACTGAACCCTGATAGCATTCAAGGGGCAACTGAGTTCCGACAAGAGGTAACTGTTTTGTCCTCTGCAGCCAGCACGCTATTATACAGGTGCAACAGTTAATAGAAAATAAACAGATAGACGGAAGCTTTCTCAAATGCTTCACTTTCAGTTGCACATATATATGGCTTGGCCCTAGCATACAACTTATTTCAGGATTTCCTGTGGCCATCTAGATTGCCATAAGGTCCCCTAGTTGTCTGATGTCTCATATATTCAAATGTGCCAAGGCCTAGGTTTGTGTGCTTAACTAGATGCTTATCAGCCAGAGGTTTCCCAGTAAAGATGGGACTGTTAAATTTTCTGTATATCAACACCTTGTAGGAGGCCTTACCACTTACTAGCAAAAAGCATCGGACCATGTGCGTGGTTCAGTTGAGGCTAAGGATTTACTTACCAAAATGTCATCCTCTCTGCATTTCTGTATGTTCTAGTCAGGATCATCTGATCTGTGAAATAAGATGCTTGATCATTAGTCATTAAAAGGACTTTAAGATTTTGTCGTATTTCAACGCCATAATTTTTTTTTTTCTCATGTGAATCATTTTCACGTAAGATTGACAGAATGGTTCTCATGAGGTTGAAAGCAAATGTGCCACTTGAAGCTAAGAAGCACAAGTGTCTCAGCAGCTAAGGTCAGCGGAAAGTCAATAATGGAAAACGTGCATACAGCAGTAAACACTACAGTAAAAATGTTTACTGGATTTTTTGTGCCCTTTGGCATGAGATAATATTGATGGACTTTTATGTACTTGAGGAACACTTGTGGATTAAAGTACTAAAGCTCTTTCTTTTGCAGGTAGATATTCTAACAAGAGTGAGACACCAAAATCTGATAACATTAATTGGTGCTTGCTCCCAAGCTGGCTGCCTTGTGTATGAATACCTATCCAATGGCGGCTTGGAGGATCGACTTCTCCGAAGAAGCAGTACAGCTCCACCACCACCTCCACTTACATGGAGAGATAGAGTCAGGATAGCTGGACAAATATACTCAGCGCTTTTCTTCCTTCATTCTACAAGGCCCTACACCATTGTCCATGGCGATCTAAAACCTGCCAACATCCTCCTTGATGCTAACCTCAAAGCAAAGATTGGTGATTTTGGCATATCTCGCCACCTCCCTCATCAAGAATCTGCTGCCACAATATGTTGGCTTACTGATCCCAATGGAACTTACGCATATGTAGATCCTCAGTTCATGGCAACCGGTGAACTGACGGCCAAATTGGATGTTTATGCAGTTGGCGTCATCATCTTGCAGTTACTGACTGCAAAACCAGGCTCTGGATTGGCGAATGAGGTCAAGAAGGCTTTGTCTTCCAAGAAACTGCATGAGATCCTAGATCCAGCAGCAGGAAAGTGGCCATCCAAGGAGGCAATGCAACTAGCTTTGTCTTCCAAGAAACTGCATGAGATCCTAGATCCAGCAGCAGGGAAGTGGCCATCCAAGGAGGCAATGCAACTAGCTAACTTGGGATTGATCTGCTGTGAGCTGGAGAGGAAGAATCAGCCGGACTTGGAATCTGATGTATGGAAGGTGTTGCAATGATTCGTGTAGTTCAGGACGTAGATGCATGTGTGTTGAATACATACCCTCTTGTTCAAGACCTTGGTGAAGAAGGTGATGCACTAGCTCTCCACCTACTGCATTAGATTATATTTTTTGATTGATTGCCACATATCAGACGATTGTATTCATTGCACGTCACAACAGTTGTATTCTTTCGCTCCTCACTTCATCCTTTTCCCTGATATTACAAAGGAATTGCAGAACACCAAGGACCCAGTTGCAGCAGCTGCTAGATATAAGAAAAAGAGGGCAAATTCAATTAAGGTTGTGCTTGTTTCATTGTATATCTAAGACCTGCTGGTTACCTGAGATCACTAGGATCTCAATTCTCTGATCCACGGTTTTAAGGTCAGGCCCTTCCTTCCTTCTCAATTTACCTTAAATTTCATGGTTTTTGACATGTAAGGTAGATTTAAAATCCACATCATCTACTAAAACACAATGCAGCTGGATCTATACTATCAAATGCAGCCTTAGTGAAATTCACCATGCTTTCCCTAAGGAGATCGAGGCGATATTCCCCTTGAAAAAATAGCCCATGCGCATTCGAATCAGCCGATATGGAAATTTAAGTCATCCTTATATATATATATATATAAGGATGACTTAAATTTCCAAGTTATATCTTTTATGGCCGATGCCGATAGATGTCTGTCATCCACATGCATTGGCTTTTGAAGTTTATAACAATACAAAATGGAAAGATTTATAATATGTTGCTTGTAAGTTGCTTCAATTTGTTTAGAAAACATTTACTCACGGTGAGCCTTTTGAGTCTCGTTTTTCCTAGCGACGAATATAGAATAGCCAACTAAATATGATCACTAACACGACTGCAGAACTGTTCGTCCAGACCAACTGCAAGTGGACGAAGAGCCCCTCCCCCCTACAAAACACATGAAATTATCCCCTGCTGAAGCAAGATTCTGCTTTCTCCATGCGAGATGTTCTTGGCAAAAAATTTCAACTCATACAGAAACATACTTCCTTGTGTTTTTAAAATCCAAATTTTTATATATGTTAAACGATAACTTTTAAAATTTATATATAAACTTTCGAATTTTTAAAAATCTAAACAGAAACCAAAGCCCATCTAAAAGAATTTGGTATTGTTCTGGAAGGCGAAAAGGTGGACCGTCCATTTTCAAATTAAGTTTCATAAAATGATATATCTATACACATAAAGGTCGTAACTAGTCTGTTCTAAAACTTTTAAGTCCATAAAAATTATTGAGATTAATTTTTCTAAAAACGTACAGCTCAAATACATATATTCTGGAGCATATAGCAATGTATTTTTTTAAAAGAAGAGGGAAATCCTCCAGGCGGCCATAGCTGCCGCGTTCATTTTAATCTTTTAGAAAACAAGCAAGAGCAGTATAGAAAAATGAACCAAGTCCCTTTAAGTAACTCTGTAAAAGATAACGGACCTCGGTAGAAAATTTCAACCGTCATTTTGGGAACCATGGACGATCGCTTTTCGATAGATAAATTGCAAGATTTCCCTCTCCAGTAATCTTCCCCCTCTATCTGTCTCGGTTAGCTGATCCTGGGCGACGGCGTTCGTACGCAGCTCAACGTCGAGCAGCTGAGCGCCGTCCAGTTTCCGAGCAGCTGCGGCCTCTGCTGAGCGGAAGAAGAATCCATCGGTCGCCTTTTATGGCATTGCTCCATCGTTAAGCAGCTTTCCTTTCCTCTTGGGACCCTCTTCGTTGATCGTGGTCAGCCCGTGAATCGTTGTTTCGAGACCTGAGCCGGGCCCTTCTCAAGCTCGGCGGAGCAAGGAGCGTCGCTATTGGGGGTGTTCCTGGCTTTCCTCCACCTGGTGGGTGTTATTAATGGACCTGCAGGAGTGACTTTTGTTTCGAGCTTAGGCAGTCGCTCTGGAATCGCTGACCTCTAGGGTCTTGTTGGAGGTCCTCGCTATAGCCAGATGTAGACTGCCGGCCGTTAATTGCGCTTGGCTGGTTGAGGGCAACGATCGTTGCCTTTCCTACCTCTCTGTCCGATGTTGTGATCGGTTTCGTTAAGAGATTGTTTTCCAGCGGTTGATTTTTTGAGTGATTAAGAAATCAGAGAAGTCTCATACTTCCTGTTTTCAGTGTCGATATTTTCTTCCTTTTTGTTAGTTCATTCCTACTTTCTTCGTCTGTCAAGAATGTTATGAAAATTTGCTTGTTATCTTCTCGCAGATTTTTATTCTCCACAAATGTCAAATACTCGGGATAGAACTAATGATTTTAGGGAACTCGTACGTTCCGTGGCGATCTCGTTAGGGTACGATGAGGTATGTGATGTGTTTCGACTAATGGTAATTTGCTTTCCTTTGTGAATTTTTTTTAAAAACCTTTCGTTTATTTGTGTTGTGCTTTTGAAATTTCATACTTGATGCCTGCATAAAATTTCTTTCTGCAGTTGGTTATTGTCTTTCTATAATGTCTGAGTTTTCCTTTTACACATTTGTGAATGGGACATTACATTTTGTTGCAGTCCAAACTGGCCACAATATCAACATCCTTGATCATGTCAAAGCCTCGAGAACGCTCTTCTTTTATTAAATCTGCACTCTTGACGGTATGTTTATGATTCTTTGTCGCTACTTCATTTTGGAGTTCTTGAGTGTGAATAGGCAATGAGATTGGGAGGTTGTTTGCTCATGACTTGGAAGGGATAGGAAGAATACTTGTACAACTCAGTCCTTAAGCATATAGAATAGAATCAAGATCCACAGTTCATGTGTGCTTAATTAATGGGAAGTGTAAGTTGAAGATTGTGATTCGGTTTATGAAAGAGCATGGCGTTCAGGTTTTTGACAATGTTCAATTCTTGGCAATTGCACCTCCGGCATTGATTACATAATTCCTGTTTGGACTTCAGCCTGCTGTTCATGTGAGGGTAGCTCCTAGTAAATTGATCGTCAAAGCATGAATGCTTACTTAATGCAGCTGTTCCTTTTTTTGTTTACAAGGTTCTTATGTTTATGAACTTTTTTGTTGATTAGCTTCAAAGCATTGATGAATTGGAAAGGTTCATTGTGAAGCATCGGAAGGATTACATTGAGCCGCATCGTGCCACTGAGCAAGAACGAGACAGCATTGAGCATGAAGTGAGTTGCATTCTGGATTACATTCTCGAATACTAAGCATCATTGTTTAAGCGCTACATAAAATCACAAATTGTTTCTACTGTTCCCATAAAAAAAAATGCAAGACTTTTTATCTTCTTATCCTATTGTATTCCCTGGCAAGGTTGACAAGCCAGGTTAAGAGGGAATGTTGTTTAAGGATGTGGACTGGATGGCAAACATTTTACCTAGATGAGGGAATCCTTTGTGTCTATAGAGAAACCTTGTTCAGCTTTCACAAAAACTACGTCTCAATTAAAGAACCCAGAAATTGGAGACATCATGTGGTTTTTTAGAACTTTTTAAGGCTTGGGTGGCATTTCTTTCTGTGCATAATTTCCCCAAAGAAGTTTCTTCTTGTATCTATTCATTTCAGTTTCCTGTTAGTTCTTATATATTTATCTTTAGTTGTTTTTGCACTTCTTTCCTTTTCTTCGACATGTTAACAGCATGCTCTAAACGTAGTTCTGTTTTTTTTTTTATGAAATTATTTAATATTTAATGTTTTATTTTTTAGGTGATATCTAGTATTTATAAGCTCGTGACTTGTTTTACATTTTGAATCCAATGTCTTCACTTTGTGCAGGTTGGTGTATTCATAAAAACATGCAAAGAACAAATTGATATTTTGAAAGATACCATAAATGTTGATGACAAGAAGAACTCAAGATTGTGGCTGAGTAACCAAGTTCATCCTCATGCAGATGTAATAGCTCACAAGCATGGTGTGGTACGGTTCATGTTCCTCTTTCTTTCTGCCAGTAAAAGTATTGGAACATTGATTTCATAAGAGCAGTTTATGCGATCCTGGTTCTAATTTTTATTGTATTTAATTATGTACTTACCAACCTAGAAACTTGTTCAAGCACTATGCACCAAATTCTTATTCATCTTTACCATCTGCTTTACTAGTAGTCTTTGTTCTACCCTTGCACTGCATCTTTTTTCCAACTTGTGATGGGTTTGGTCCTCGGAGATGCCACTGCTTACCTTTACAGAGTTGCTTACACATATCATGCCAAACGCCATCAATTCAGTCACTTCTGCGAGAAACATGAGATATGTAAGTTGACTGACTTTGAAGAATGGTCAAACATACATAATTTAGAATCTTAGGTTGGTGTGTTGTTGATGTGCACAATTGGCTAAAGTGACTTCCATATAAGGAGTGAGATATTGAGTTGGTGTCAGCTTAACTCTTATTATTCTTGATTTTTATATTATATTGTAGCTTTTAACCTTCAAATCAGGCTGTATATTTTCTGCTGAAATAAACTATTACTATTACTATATTTTTTTTTTTCTGTAAACGTTCATTGAGCTTAAACCCGGGAAAGTAACAAATAAGCATCAACATTCATTTTTTTTGTTAGATTCTGCATGTTATTCTGTGAATCTGCTGACAAGCAATTGGTTTCCATCATGTATTTTATTTGTGTTGAGTAGACTTTTTTAATGAGAATTGAGTAGAAAACATCATGGTTGATTTTCATTAAGGAAATGGTATTTATGACATGATGTCACGATTGGCCTTGCTATGGCATTGTTCAACGCTTGACCTAGGTTCAAGGATGGTGTTAAGCTTGTCCTTGTTAAGCCTTACTTGGCTTGTTTGACAGCTTGAACAAAAGATGAACCTAGCTTGATAAGGAGTGCAAGCTCAAGTGAAGGTTGACGAGTCTGTCCAAGTCTTCAATCGATGTGGATGGGTTTCTTCGATAGTTTTTCAGAGAAAGAGGGCCTATTGTAATTGTTAGATCTTGCACATGGGAAGTAATGGTTCAATTCTTGCCTCATGCATGCTTTAGAATAGGGATTTTTTCCAGTAATAATTACATAGGCTCAATTTTGGTCTGAGTCAGGCTCAAACTCCAATTAAGCTTGGGATGAGTTGTGTATATATATATATATATATATATATATATATATATATAGAGAGAGAGAGAGAGAGAGAGAGAGAGAGAGAGTGAGAGAGAGGCAGGGTTTATTGCCTTGGCTCTTCTTGAACCTGGCTCTTTTGCTGGCCTGCACCGCATACTCTATGCACCTGCAAAGGTTTGCGCCCTTGCAAGGTGAGATATAAATAAATAATCAAGAGAATGACTGACAAGTGTTTTCCTAGGTCATATGGGCTTGCAGAAGCTGCTACTTATATGCAGGTACAGCAAATAAGTCAGAAAGGTCATTGACTGGAGCCATCTACTTTTGTCCATGCTTTGAGTGCACAAAAGACTTAGACTTGAATGTGCTAGAAAATTTGTAGGTGTGCGAGAAACTATTTTTTCTCACAAAGTTGGACTTAGTCAACATAAAGGAAAAAGGAAAAGGTTAGGGCATGTCAGGTAAATATGTTTTCATGTGTATGAGTGTGCATATAAAGGTTTTTTTTTTTTTAATTATTGAAGATGAAATATAAACATCAAAATACATCTCATCCTTCCTCAAAATATATGCAAGAAGTTTTATCTCATTTTTGTAAAGTGCTATTTTTCAGAAAATGGTCTTAGTGGCTTTGAGATCCTCAAAGAATAAAAATATATGACCATGACAATTAGGCTTCCATGATTCTTATGCATTATCAATGGAACTACTTTAGATTTAGCTGTTTCTTTTTTATGGGTTATATGTTGGTAGGTGCCAGGGTGTCTTTTGGTGATGCAATGATTTTTTGCATTACTTTCTTGTTTTCAATTAGGCACAACAATTGGAAAAAAAAAAAAAGTCGGTGAGTTTGGAGTATGACATTGTCATCATTCTTACTCTGGTATTTAAATGACCTAAAGTTGACCGAGGCAACTATCAGTGACACAATGATCTTTTACATCCATTTCGTTGTTTTTGTTGGAGGCAACAAAAGAGGGGGGAGTCCCAAAAGAAGTTGGTTGCTCTAACGATTGATAATGTTGATACAGGCAAAGAAACTGTAATGCAAGGATGATAAGTTTTGTCCAATGAAGAAAGTGAAAATCAAGTAGTTTAAGAGTGAGTGGTTTTCTGTGATTATTGCTTACAGAGTGACTCATGACTGCAAGTCATTTCTGCTGTAGTGAAGAGAAGAAACTGATCGAAGACAGGTTTTTGATGGTAGATGAGTCAGGATTGTCATAATGTATACTGCTTGCCTTGAATGCTGTTTTGTTGGTGGGTTAACTTTTCATGTTTCACCTTTGTTAGGCCAAAGTCACATCTGGTTCTTCTTGTTAGGTTTGTAATACAAGTTAAATGGCAGAAGCTAAGAAATTACTTTCTCCACTTTGGTGATGCTGGCTGGCATGTCTTTGATTGTATTGGTGACCAGTGGAAGCATTTGGTGGTCCTGGTGGAAGTGTATGATGCATTCTACTGCTAATGTACCATCTATGTCACACTGACACTCCTGAAAGGGCACCAAACCTGTGTCAACATTCTAGACATACATGGTGTGGGATACGGCTTGGACATGACAAACTCATATCTCCTTTATATATATATATATATATATATATATATATATATATATATACACACACGATGTCACATAGGTACGGGTACGGGTGCCGGTGCGGGTACGGACCATTTTCAAAAATTTTGGGTGCGGGGGTATGGCCGTACACTCACGTAGCCATATATATATATATATATATATATCAAAAAATTTCAAACAGAATAACATATTCACACACATATATATATCAAAAAATTACAAACAGAATAGCATATTCATAAATCATGATCCAAAACACATTATTGAAGTAATTAAGATACACATATTTCAGCTTTCTTGATAAACAAGTCGCAACTCAAGCCATGGTTAAAGAGGAAATGCTAAACAGGTAAACAGAACATGCTAAACAAGTCAAACTGTAAAACAGTAAAAGTCGGTGCAGGCTGCAGCCAAAAATTACTGATTTAATCATTTTAATGATTAAAAAAACATAACAATTAGAACAAAAACATAGCATTATGGCTATGTTGCTATTTTACTGTTCTAACTGTATTTGTAGCAGGCTTAGCAGCACTCATAAGCCTTGAGTGTCTGTCTGGCAGAGTCTTGACGACCGAAACCAAGAAAACAGAAACATAAAACAAATAAAAACAGTCAATAGAACATTCACTTATTTAGAAGACATTCCAAATTAAGATGCATTGTTAAAAATTTTAAACGAACAACAAGAAAACGAAAAAATGTAAAAACGAAATAAAACGACATATAATAGATTAATAAAACAAAAAAAGGGACTGTAAGATGGGATTTGAAGAACCAAAGAAAGCTACTAGAAAAACTACCGAACGTATGGTTGTAATCGCCGCCGGAGGAAGAAGTTGTCGTCGACCATCGAAAACACAAGCGTCAGTCGAGAGGATTTACAAAAAATAAGCAAAATACCGTTGCCAACGCCGTCTGCCGTTGCTGGAGATCGTCTGCCGTCGCCAATCGCCGCCATTCGTCCATTGAAGTTGTCGGTCGCCAAAGAGATTGCCGCAGTTCGGTGAGAAATGCGTCAAAGGAGGAAGAAGACATCACAAGGGTTTAGGGTTTTCAACCATTTTAATGTTAGATGATGTTTAAAAAGTTAAAAACTTAAAATAGTCAAAATAAAAAATGGAGAACTATGAACTCGGTCAAAGTTGACCGTCTCTGAAATTGGACGAAATTGAATCTGGGTACTTTGACCGTACCCGGTACCGCGTTGACCGCACTAGAGGCGTACTGGTACCCATATCGTGCGGGTACTCCTCCTTAAGAGGAGTACCCATGTGACATAGTATATATATATTGGTAATTTTTGTGTAGTAGTTTATATTTATGAATGTTATAATGAAATATGCATTTGTTTACTTTGAATCTACGTCACACGGGTACTCCTCTTAAGGAGTACCCGCACGGTACCAGTACGACATCGGTACGGGTATGGCCTTGGGTGAGGCATGGGTGCTGCGTTGACCTTACCAGGTACGGTCAACGCACCTAGGGTGGAGTCCGTCCATTTTTAGACTCGGTCAAAGTTGATCGAGTCCAATTTCAACCTTTTATTTGGTTTTTAAATGTGATTTACAATTTAACACGGTTTACTTTATTCATGTTAAAAATATGGTAAGTTCTTCTTCTTCACTTGTCTTCACCGAGACCAACGACAGGAGGCGATCTTCCACTCCGGCGAACGGCGATGACGAGCGGCGACGGCGAATGGAGAGAGGCGACAGCGAATGAAGAGAGGAGAGAGGCAAGAGGCGAACTGCGAACGGTTTCATCTATCGAAAATCTCGTTTGTTTTCTGAAGATCGATCTCCTTTCTTTTTCTTTATTTTTTGTTCTTCTGTTTTTTGTTTGTGCCTTTGTAATCATTCTTGGCCGGTTTTGGCTTCTTCGTCGGCCCTTCACTTTCTGTTCGGTTCTTTGTAGGGTTTTAGGGGATTTAACAGACGAGATTTAACATTTCAGTTGATTTCTTAGTTCCTGAACTTGGCTAAATGTGCTTTTATGTTTTTTATTCAATTTTTAATATCAATCCTTTCCCTCTTCTTGCTTTTCCTGGTTTTGTTGCTTCTTTGCCTGGTTTCATTTGTGGTTCTTTTCTCGTAATATATTGTCGATCGATGCAACTGTTTTGTTGGAGTCTGGTTTTGGTTTTCCCGTTCCTCCTAAAAACTTTCTTCCAACAACACGATTTCCATTTTCCATCTGTTTGGTAGACCATCTGTTTTTTCAATTTTTTGTGTTTTTCTTCCATGTGTGCTTGCATTGTTTTCTCATCTTTTTGGTAGAATGAATATGTTATTGTGTTTGTAATTTTTTGATATATATATGTGTGTGAATATGTTATTCTGTTTGTAATTTTATATATATATGTGTGTGAATATGTTATTCTATATGTGTGTAATTTTATATATATATGTGTGTGTGTGTGTGTGTGAATATGTTATTCTATTTGTAATTTTTTGATATATATGTGCACGTGTGTGTACGGCCGTACTCCTGCACCCAAGTTTTTTGAAAGTGGTCCGTACCGGTACCCGTACCGGTACCTAAGGCTGTGCCACACAGCCAAGTTTTCAAAATTGCTGTGCATCCGGGCCCACACCTGCATCCTTGTCTGCATGCATGTGACAGAACCTACCACACAATGTTCTACTTTTTTTCCACTCAGGCACCAACCTGTTTTCCTGCCCTATCATAACCTCAATTGTGAACTACGGTTAGTATGTTCTTTGTGGTTCCTCTTTCTAATTGTGGGCTATCTGATTGCAGGTTTTAATTTTAAGTGAGCGGCTTCATTCCGTCACGTCACTGTTTGATCAACTGAGGGCGATCCGCTTCCAGGATGCTATTGACAAAGCAATGCCAAGAAGGTTGCGGCATAGAACTGTGAAAACAGTTTCTGCAGAGAGCTCGAAACCTGCTGATCTTATGGACACTCAAAGTGGGAAACTTCAGCCAGAATTTGTCAATGTCCAGCAGCAAGTCTTGGATGATGAAACACGTGCTCTACAGGTTAGTTTCCCATGAAATGAACTCATGGAATTTATTTTAGCAATGTGATCTCTTCTATCCCATGAGATTTATTCGGGTTTGTTTTAATGCCTCCGCAGGTGGAATTATCTAGCCTTCTGGATGCAGTTCAAGAGACTGAAACTAAGATGATTGAAATGTCAGCATTAAATCATCTCATGTCTACCCATGTTCTCCAACAAGCCCAGCAGATTGAATATCTCTATGATCAGGTTGGTGTTTGTATTTATGATAGGCTCATATACTTTAAAATTTATATTTGAAGTTTTAAACTTAGTGCTTATGCTTCGTTCGTAAGAGGAGCTTTTTTCCAATTTCATCTTTGACATATCAGAATCTGTACGTTTGTATGGTTGACACCCTGACATTTGCATATTTGAGACAAATCCATCGATTTGCTACTTTAGCATGGTTAGCGGTTCTTTAACAGGGTTAGCAGCTTTCCATGGTCTTGTGCTTACCGAAATGGATTAATATCGTTTGAAAAAAGCTTCTCTTCCATTGACTCAATTCCTTGTTTTTTAACCGTGTCATTTCATGAACGAGAGTTTTAGTTGAGACATTTAACCTCGAGGACTAATTTGGAATGCTCAAGTAGATGGCAGTGATGGGTTTTTGTTAACGGCAATAAGACAGATTAATTTGTTGATCGAATTTAAGTCGAGGGTGAATTGGGAAATGACACAAAATAAAGGTTTTGTTTCACCATTTTCCAAAGAAATTCAGTGTTCGGAACAGTGTTTCTTGTAGTGATGATGTAATCTCCAAGATTTCCCTTTTTAGCTTTAAGGGTTACGTTATTTTCACTAGTGAGTCGATGAGTAGAAGCCAGTAGAGTCTGGGTTTCGGCTTCCTGTTCTTATTGAATGACCAACTGTAGAAAGTATAGTTTCAATAGTGAACGTATGTAGGTTTGTGTCTTCATTAATAAGAACATTGTCCTGCTTTCTGCTAGCAATGTTAAGAAATTTTGGTGCTGAGTTGTAGTGTCCAGTTGAATGATTTGAAAACAATAACCAGAATCGTCTATCGGAGGAGTGGAGATCTCTTTAATTAACGTTTTTTCTTCTCTTTAAGTCATAAATTTTGTAGTAAATCATAAATTTGGTAGAAGACGGTCCTGGTTTTGCCACAAATTGCTGCCTGCTTTACATATTTTCTTGTGCTTGAGTTCAATACGTGGGTTATGCCCCAAATTGCGCATTAGGAAATGGAAATACTGGTCCCGATTTCCATTAATATTCTCCCTTTTACTAACATTTTGTTGTTGGTGTACTTTCAGGCGGTTCAGGCAACGAGTAATGTAGTTCTTGGCAACAAGGAGATTTCAAAAGCAATTGAGCGCAACCGTAGCAGTCGCACATTTCTTTTGTTGTTCTTCATAGTTCTTCCTCTGTCTCTTCTGTTTCTTGATTGGTATCAATAGAACAGCATAATTTTTTGTTCGATTTCTTATAGTGGTGAGATCTTACAAATGTCATTGTCTGTCTTCCGGTCTTTCAAGTACTGTTGGCTTTCTGAGTGGCATGAAAGAAGAAGAAGATACTGCATTGGACCGCGCTAGATGCTTGGTACTCCAAGTGCTCCACTTACAGTATAAACCACCAGGTTGCAATTGTAACTAGATGCTCATGTCAACCCTGTGTACAACCACGAGCTTATGTTGCACATATACAATGAGTTGCTGATGTCAATGCTGGAAGTCAACCGTCTTAAATCATTTACTTGAACAACTGCACTAGTTGCCATGGTCGTTCCGTTCTACCAGAGAAAAGGTTGATGAATTAAACCCTGAACGGCATCCTTCTTTTTATGATCAGGTGTAGCCTTATCAGAACTTTCGTCGAGTTCAAAGGAAAAGGTGGAACCATAAATAAGATCCAAATTTTGGTACTCACCTAACTGTTCTGATGACGAACTTGGATGCGCCTCACTGGACATTCATCCAGGGATGCAGACGAGCCCATGAGAACCGTGTTCTGTGTCGCCATTACATATCCTTTCAATTCTAGCTTCCAAAGGCAATCATGTGTGCTCATCAAAGTGGATTTCTGAAAGTGCTCAACGGATTTTGAGTAGCGTTTCAGATCCACCAGTAATGGGCGCTGGATCTGGCGATGGGCGACTATACTAGCAGATGAACCCGTATCTCGTAGTTTACGGTGCAGCTTCGACTAATTGGCCCCATCCTATGTCACCGCGGTACGGGTATGGGAAAACGGGTACGGGTACGGGAAAATGGGTACGGGTACGGTGTTTTTAAAAATGATGGTATGGGTACGGTGTATTTTTTTTTCATAATATTAATTTTTTAATTAAAATTATACTTGTGTGTTGGCGCGTCTTCACAACCGGGTTTTTTTTGTGACATTTGTACAAAAGCTGGTTCTATTCCTTGCGAGAGTTCAAAACAGGTTCAAATCATGATTTAAACTTCAAAGCCAAAACCACGTCAAAACCACGCTAAACCGATTATGCTTAACACTTAGCGGCTTATTGTCATAAAATAGTTCACATAAGAACTCTTACAAAGAACAAGAAAATATTTAAAAAACTATTTCAAAAAGGATCACGTAACTTTACTTTGCAAAGAGGAGGAGTTCACACGTTGAAAATTTTAAAAGGGAAAGGCATTGCCATTTTTTAGTCCTGTATCTAAGTTTTTTGAGAAAGAAAGATACAATATAAGAACCCACCACCCACACATGTTAAGAAAACCGCGATGGGTGAGAAGCGGTTGTTGTTATGGTGGATTTTGGATCTGGTTTTGACTTAGAACCAGATTCAAACGTACCACTGAGTACCACCATACCGGTGTACCGTACCGGCAGAGCAAAACCGCGTACCGCGGTGACATAGGCCCCATCCCAATTCTGATCCGAGTCAGTTTTTTTTCAGCAGATTTCATCAATTTCATAGCACCTTTGAAGTTAAATTTATGATTGTTGCTTTCTTCTAACTAAATGTATACTTGTTGCTGATTTTGAATCGCCAAAGTTTGAGCAAAAAAGTAACTAGGAAATCCAAAAGAAAGGCATGCAAAAATGAGATAAAAAAAAGAATCAGTGTTTCGGGAGATCCAGGCTATGATAGCCACCACCTCGATCTACTCTCGCAGAATTGTCTTTATAACGGAGGAAGAGATGGTGGACCATTCTACCAGCATGCTGCATCAATGTCTTCTTTAGGCCCACTTGTTTCTGTTTCACTAGTTGCTGCCTTCGTCACAATGTTAGAAAAAACAAACCAAACAGCTCATGTTTTAGCTGCAGGTAAGCGTGCAGAGAACGTGAAATTGCAGATGAAGATGCAGAAGCAGAAAGATGTTGCCCAAGCACTTGCTCATGTGCTGAAAGAGAAGTTGGAAATGAATAAACAGAGGGATGATGCTATCAAGGAAATGGAGGAGCTGCGCGGAGAGCAGGCTGCAAGAACAATCCGGTCCTCTCGGGCAGAGTTGGAAGCGGCCACCAACAACATCGACGGCAGCCGGATCATAGGACAAAGAGGGGTTGGAACCCTGTATAAGGGGCGATCACGTCACATGGCGGTCGCCATCAAGCGGCTGAATGTTGATCACACCACGTTCACTTATTGAACAAAAATAATATATATGCCCAACAAAGGACTAATGCCTCAAGAAAGAGATCACACTCTTATGTACCCTGCCCTTGAAAATGAAACAAGAAAAAGAAAACTCAGGCCAAGTTAGCAAATGAGCTCTTCTCGCTTTCTCGTTTACTAGCCCGATCAGTATCAACGTGGTGGCCCTCATTCATCATTGCCTTCACTGTCTAGGCAACGTACCTTTTCCTGCACAAAGTTTCTTGTTCATAATCTCAAAGCCCGGCCGTATTATTTTCTGCAAAATGTCGCATAGATTCGAGTTTTTTCCAGAAACGACAACGATGATAGGATCCTCGTTTTAGTGGAGATAAAGACTGCGAAAGCACCTCGAGATTTCATTTCGCTCTAGTATTTTGGCACTAAATTTCCCTCTTTCTTCGAGGCGTACCTTTCCCTGAAATTTTTACATAAAATCTTTTTAATTGCTAAAAAAATCATGTTGATGATGTAATCTGGATTCTTCTAACACACGATCAGCTACTGAAATCCTGGATTTTTGTGTATAATCTTCAAATCTGTGAACAAGAATCATGAACAGAATATTAAAGTACTTCAATCTGTTGACAGTACCAAACTTTTGGGCTCGAAATTCAGAAAGGGTTGTTTCATTTGTTAAAATGGTTTGCGCCTTACCTGGCAAATGGGTTTTAAAAGAACTCACGGTTAGTGTTCGATGATGGTGACCAGGCGTTGAAACCAAGCAATAGTGTAAGTAAGGCTGCTACCCCGTGCCCGGGCTTGGGTACCATAAGCCTACTTATTGGATTTATTTTATTCAAACCCGAATTTGGCATAATATAAATATCATAGCAAACTTTTTCAAGGTTGTAATTTAAAGCTTGTTTCATTAGAAGAACATTGTAAAGTGACATTATGCCAACGTACAAGGCTAAGAAAATGTGATTTCAATGATTTATAAATAATTCTACCAGTGAGTTTCATTGACATTTGCTATGTAAACTTCACAACAATCATTAAGTTATTTATATATGACTAGACAATATATTAATAGATATTAGAAGTTGCATGCTTATATATTCAATTTTGTATATATACTTCTACCATATAATGCAAATAGTTTGTGTGAAGTTTTATCAGAATACATATCTAAATGTAACATTCAGTCAAAGTTATTTTCTATTACTGCCGACAATTGTTCGATGAATGATAGTACAATAACTACATTGAAAAGGAACTTAGGAAGAGAGATCTTAATCCAACAAAAGACATCCTTTGCATATTTGGTTGTGGCACACATATTTTAAATCTTATTGTTCAAGATGATATGTAAGATCTGCATGATACAATTTCAAAAACTCGTGAAAGTTTTAAATATGTAAAACTCGTGACAGTAGACTTGAATTGTACAAAAAAATTAACTTATGATGTTTCAACTTAATAAATCTTTACATATGTCATGTTGAGAGATACATTGTTTTACAAAAAATGTCTTTTCACATCTGGCTTTTGTTGATCCCTATATAAATTTGTCTTCTGATGATGAATGGTTTTATGCAACTTCTTTGTGCTAGTTTTTGAAATTATTCTATAATGTTAAAAGTATCTTCTCTACCACTAGACATGTCATAGTTAATGTAGTTTTCGAAGAAATACAAAAGGTATACGAACATTTATGTACACATTGTGTGGCAGATAATGATTATATAAGGTTATTGGCATACAAAATGCAAGAAAATTATGACAAATATTGGAAAAACAACTACAGTGTCCTCTTTATAATGACATTTGTTTTAAATCCTATGTCCAAATTGGAGTATTTGAAGTATGTGCTTAGAAGTTTGAATGAAGTTGATGCAATGGTACAATATAAAAAAATAAAAGCAGTATTTATGAATTATATGCTAAGTACAAAAATGTATATGATACAAAAGGTGAAGAAAATAAAAATGCAAACAACGCCATAGTGAAAATGGAAGAAGATGGAGATTTTTCAAGAGATGCCTTCTTCACATATCACATGAGTTCTGCATCTCCTCTAGCACCTTGCACCAATCTAGAAGCATATTTAATTGATTCAATAGACTACCTTGACTTAATGATGACTTCAATATATTATCTTAGTGAAAGGTAAGTGAAAGTAAATATAGAGTTTTATCCACAATGACTCGAAATGTATTGGCAATTCCTATACATTCAGTGTAGTTGGAAGAAACGTTAATGATTTAAAACTGTTGAAGTACTAGTTTGCACACAGAATTGGATTTGTGATGAAGACGACTCATGCGAAAAGTAAGATTCTCATTGTTTAATGCTAGATTTTAATTATTCCTTTTGTTTTTGATGATATAATAACATTACAGTTTGCTTGTGATTATGTAATTTTTGTAGTTTTGAAAATATGAATGAATCTTTTGGTGACAAATGATAATTCGATACATGATTCACATTTCATTGTGGTAAACTTTTACATTTAGTGTGTTTCAGTTTAAAGTTTAATATTTGTTACATGTTATTTTTATCTACTCTATAGACTAACCATAAAAAATGTTTTTCAAAACAAATGATGAAATGAAGTCATATAATAGAAGTATTGGTGAAAATCGAGGTTTAACTATAAGGTAATTATGTTGATGGTTGAGGAACAAAAATTTCTTAATACGCCATTGTTAATCTTAAAACAACTTGTGGATTGCACTTTGTCTAATGTTTTTACGTTGGACATGTTGATTAAAAGTTTGTATATTTCTTCCTTTTTTTTTTTGTTAATGGTATATCAAGGATCATATCACCCAGAATGCATATTTAGACAATATGTGTAATTGGGAGCCCTATATTGGCTCGTATTCTAAATGGGGCATGTTGGCCCTCTCATATCATAACCTTATGCTTGATAGTACACTTAAAGTTCAAACGGTTGAGGTTCTTATATTCTAATAACTATGCTATGTAATGTACTCACATCCTTTCATTCTATGTTGTGTCTTTGGGGACCGTGTATCCGTTATGAACCAGTTTATTTGGTGTACTTAGTATATATTGTATGTGACTAATCTTTGATTCTTTATAATAATCAGGCTGGGCAGGGTCTTGGGCATAAACTCCAGCCGGAGGCGCGATATTTCATCGGCTCAATGCCCAACTTAAGTGTAGGAGAGGCAATAAGTCCTAATGCTTCTTTATTCGTTAATTTTTTTTCACATTAAAACTTAACTTAGACTTGTTTCCCCCTTATGATTTATATTCTATCCATGTCAATTATCAATCTTGTTAGAATATTTAAAATTTTTCTTCGAACTTTTTGGCTGACCTGACTGAGTAAACGCCATGAATCCAACCTTAGCCAGCCTTACTTGGTAAAATGTCATTTTCATTGTCAAGGGAAGACCATGACGCGACGGTACGTAGCAGAAAGTTAATTCCTTTCACATTAAAAAGAACTTAATTAAGACTTTTTGTATGATTTATATTCTGTACATGTCGATTACCAATCTCGTTCTAATATTTTAAGTATTTTTGGCGATCTGACCGAGTAAAAGTCTCCAATCCCTAGCCAGCTCTTTTTGCCAGAATGTCACATTCATTTTAAAATTTAAAGTCAATGAAAGAAGAATTAAGACAGGCAGGTGCAGCCGGTGGCAGGAAGCTTTGCACTCAAATTCCGCCGTATAATCCACAGAGAGAGAGTTCAGATAGTCCTTGGAATTTGTCCACAGGCGGTCTCTCCATTTGTTTAGAAATCCAACAAATACCTAGCTATGAACCATTGATGCAATGATGAGATGCAGTTGCAATATATGAAGACTGAAGGAAGAAATTCAAATACAAACTATAGTCTGTCAGATCGTTTGCGATCATTTAACGCTTCTTCGTATCGTGAAGGTATTCTTCTCTTTATATAAAAATTTTGATTTTATGATGAGACATTGTTTGTTTCTCATTCTGCGGCAGGAAAATTTTCTAGCTTGTTGGGGTGTTGCCTGTTCCTTCTTTCTTGATATATGTTCTGCACACTCCGCAACATGAAATAGTAACACGATGTGATGCCGCCATCATAATGTCTCTATGTCGATAGAAGAATTAATATCGAAAAATAACAGATGCAGGAGTCTGCTACTGCCTGATCCAAGCTTTTCTTTTTTCTGCCAAGAGAGCTGTGTCCATTCTGGATTTTCAAATCTTCATCAAGAAAACTTGAGAAAGCACGCGAAAATGTCCCCAAAAATCTTCAGAAGGTCAGAACATCACCTGCTTTGAGTATATCGCAGTTCTCTCACAATATGGCTACGATTTTTTCTGATACTTCAACATAAATCACTGACTAATCTCCTGGAAAGATTCGTAAGAGACACCTGCCACTATTGTGAAACAGTGGTATCCAGCATATTCATCCATGGGTGAGTCACATAATGTTAGAAATACCAGAGAATCTGTTCTCCAGGTTCAATTTTATGGTGAGTGATGTGATGAGGTCAATAATGTACCTCAGTGGCTCAGTTTGATTAGTATATGGAACATGGTGAATAAAAAGAACATGAGACTTCGTAGGAAAGCGAAAGCAAGAGAAATGAACAGTTTATAATAGGTGAACGACAAAACAAAGTTAGACTATGTAGGCATGCTCAATGGAATTTTTCAAGAATTGTTTCTGATTTCGATTTAACTCATTTGGGTTTAGTAGCACCTAAACAGATATTTCTTCTACTGGGTATTTCTGATCCTATCTGGAACCACCAAATTTACGACTTTTAGGAAAGGAGAAATCAGACCTGATCAGGCCAGGAATGGATATAGTCAGGAGACAACGAGAAATCATGGCAGAAGTGGAAAACTTGGCCTCAGAAAAGTCGGCGCTCGAGTCCATAGTCGCTGAGACGACAACCCAGTTATTAGAGACATCTGAGAAGCTGCAGGAAGTACGCGTAGCTCTCGACGTTGCTGAGAAAGAGAAATCCCAGATGCAGAAGCAGAAAGATGATGTTGTCCAAGCACTTGCTCAGATGCTGCAAGAGAAGTTGGAGATGCAGAGGCAGAGGGATGATGCCATCAAGGAGATGGAGGAGCTGTGCAGAGAGCAGGCTGCAGGAACAATGCTGTTCTCTCAGGCAGAGTTGGAAGATGCCACCAACAACTTCGGCAGGAGCCTTATTGTAGGGCAAGGAGGAGTCGGAACCGTATATAAGGCGCGACTCCATCACACGGCAGTTGCCATCAAGCGGCTGAATGTTGATCGCTTGCCTTGCGGGCATGAAATGGATTGGGAGGTATTCACTTTATTGACATTTCGCCGTACTCTAACATTTCAGTGAACCTGCAACTTGATCAAATTCAGTTCTCGTTGAGATACAATACTAATGATGAGGGAAACCACGGAGTTTTTTTTAGCTATGTTTGGCACAGTTCAGAGAACAACACACTCTGCTCTTGCCGAGTACCATCGGACTTTGTAAAAGCTTGTCCATAAGAAGGGAACATCTTAGAGAAGATGTATTTATTTAATCTTCTACTGTTCTACAAACAATAGCCTTATCTGTTGAACCATATTACCCCGTGCAGCCCAAGGATTAACAGGGACTGATTACCTTTAAAATGCAAACGATTCTTAAGTGACGATTCTGCATTGGTTCCATTTCACCGGAAGAAGATAATGCGCATAAATTGATACCACTAAAGAAAAGAAGTAATGGAGGCCCACTGAAGGAAATTTTACAGGTTCCGGAACTTGTTTGCATATGCTTTCACCTGCAAACAGGTCCTGCTTAAGGAGGAACATATAGTGCAGCATTTGCTTGAACACATTTGCACAGAGTGGACATGATTCAAGCATTTTCCTTGTTTCAGGTGGGCGTATTATGCAGAATGAGGCATCCACACTTCGTCGCCCTCCTCGGCAGTTGCAGTGACTTGCGTGCTTTCATATTCGAATACCTCGAGAATGGAAATTTGGACGACCGAATGAATGCATCCCCATCACTGACATGGCAATCCCGCATACGAATAGCTGCAGAAATATGTGATGGCCTCCTCTTTCTCCACTCCTTTGACGTGGTGCACGCCAACTTGAAGCCCAGCAATATCCTTCTCGGTCCTAATCTCGTCGCCAAGATTGATTTAGGATTCTGTTCTCCCTGCAACAATTCAGAACCAGGTGATTGGGACCCAATGGATAGCTGGGCCTACATTGATCCTGAGACCCATTTAGGTGCTCCTCACGGATGCAAGTCTGATATCTACTCATTTGGAGTCATCCTCCTACAGCTGCTTACTGGTCGCCCAGCACTACTGATAGCGGACGACATTCAGCATGAGGTGAATAGAGGAAAATTGCAGGAAGTATTGGATCAAAGAGCTGGACAGTGGCCATTTCAGCAGGCACTAAGATTAGCTAATCTGGCGTTGAGATGCTGCTGCGAGAACTCACGACTCCGTCCTGACTTGGAGTCTGACATCTGGCCGGTATTAAATGCAATGAGAATGAGGTTCTCAGAATCTTCGGCAGCAAATAACGCACCAGAGGCATCTAGGCAACCTCCTCACCACTTCTTGTGCCCCATTACACAGGTATGGGTTTCCACGCCTCCTTTGTTTTATGAGTCACGAATTATAATGTATACGAAACAGACGTTTCGGTTGTTGAGCTTGGTTCAACTTGCCAAAAGCCTCTTCACGAAAGCCATTGAAAAAACAAGCCGAAAGCAAGCCCATCGCCGAGAAGATGATCACAAGACACTTGCACATTCGCATCTAAGCTCTGTGCTTCCATGGGCAATGACCCGAGTTAAGTAAGGCTGCACTATATAACTGAACCTAAATCCACCCAAATTCAATCATTAAATTAATCTTTGAAAGAGTGGATTCCGTAAGGCATACATCCCATGCAACCCCTACCTATCTACGCTCCTGCCTGAAGCAAGAACCATTACCTGTATGGATGGACATGATTATCAGTGTTGACTCTTATGGATGAAAATGCAGGAGATAATGAATGATCCACACTTGGCAGCTGATGGCTACACCTATGAGAAAGAAGCAATACAAGTGTGGCTGAATGGTGGGCATCGCACTTCTCCCATGACCAATCTGCCGCTCAGCCATTCCAACCTCACACCAAATCTTGCTCTTAGGTCTGCAATCCGTCAATGGCATGACGGAGTGTGAAGAAGATCGAAGAAGACTGTTGTTCTTATTCTGTTCTGGGCAACCATGGTATCGCTATGTCCCTATCTTTTCTTTTCTCTTTCACATGTATATATATTTTTAGCCCTATTCAATAAAACAGTTAAGACAAACTATTGTTTGAAAAACAAATGATTGGAAACTCAGTTTCTGCTCAACTTCTCCAAGTGTTGGCTCTTAAGCTTTTATGAGATCCACCTCACAAACGGACTCCAGCAACTCTCATCTCCTACCGGCCTTCATCCTGTCTGTTGTGACAACTCCCTCGGGATGTATATGTCATATTTTATTTGAATGAAAAACGTTGACTGCAACCATGGACTAGAGAAGACTCTTATTCTTAGCAAAGCGAAGATGCCGAAGACTAAGTTTATTGCTATTATACTGAAACAATAAGCTGAAGCTGTACATTGAGAATAACTTTCTTTGACAAGTTGTTGGCTATATATTGAGAATAACTTTTTCTTATGAATATTTCGAAACTAACTTGAATATCCAGCATTGACTTTGGCCATTCTATTTGAACGACATAAATCTCATAATTTGGTGAAAATATCTACCGAAAGTGGATACTTTGTGTTCTTGAATCGCCAAAGTTTGAGCAAAAAAGTAACTAGAAATGCAAAAGAAAGGCATGCAAAAACAAACCAAACTGCTCATGTTTAGGCTCTCGCTAGGTTGCTAGGAGTTTGGATCTGGTTTGAGGATTTGTTTACGGATCGGATCTCAATCCAACCTTTTAACCTATTTTGCTTGTACAAGAACCGATCCATTTGCAACACGGGGTTCTGCCAACTTACGAATCCATCTACCGTTCTCCCAACTTTGTTCACGTAAATGAGACATATTAGCTGACTTGCATGTTCTGAATGATAGACAAGGAGAGGTTGGATCCGTGTGTAAGTTGCGACTCTATCACACAGAAGTTGCGCTGAAACATGGGTTGCCAGTGAGCATAAAAGAATATGGGAATCCATACGAAAAACGAAGGCAAGTGACATCGACGTTCCATCATCGGTGAAAGAACTCTAGGGAACATTGTGGAGCGAGAACGAATCAAATGCAGGCAAGAAAACATTGAAGTAATGAAGTTAGATTGTGGAGGCATGCTCGATGGAATTTTTTTTTTTTAATTTTTTGTGATTTATATTCAAGTAGCTCACTTGGGTACAATAGTAGCTAAACAGATATTTGTTTTACTAGAGTATTTCAGAGCCTACTTGGAACTGACCTGATCTGACCAAGTAAAAGTCTTGAGTCCAACTCTTGTTTGGCAAAATGCCATTTTCATTGTCAATGGAAGACCATGTCGCCACGGTAGCAGGAAGTTATTTTCACATTAAAAACCTAATTAAGACTCCTTTTTTAGACTTTTCTTTTTTATGATTTATATTCTATCGATTATCAACCTCGTCCTAATGTTTTAAGTGTTTTTGGAGATCTGACCGAGTAAATGTCTTGATTCCAATCCCTACCCACCTCCTGTTGGTGCCAGAATGCCACATTTCTTGCAAAGTCAAGGGAACAACACCTAAGTAAGAAGGTGCAGACGGCTGCAGGAAGATTCGCACTCAATTTCCCCGCAGAACCCACAGCGAAAGGGTACGATAGGCCTTTGAATGTGCCCATAGGCGGCCTTTTCAGTTGTGTATAAAATGAACCGTTAACGCAGTGAAGAGATGCAGTTGCAATGTATGAAAACTGAAGGGAAGGAATTCAAATATAGTCTGTCAGATCGTTGGCGATCATTTGAAGCTTCTTTCTGAAGGTTGATAAATGTAAAAGGCAACAAGAATCGGAAATCATGGAAGGAAGATCCTTTGAAGCTTCTTTAGGTTGATCAATATAAAAGGTAAGAAGAATCGAAAATCATGGAAGGAAGATCCTGTGGTAAACTTGATGATACACATGATCAGTAAGAAAAAGAAAGAGATAAGAACAAAAGTAAAGGACAAGATCATTTACCATTATCGTTTGTAACAAATCCACCAAATGTGGATCCTAAGTGTAACTCTCATTTAATGGAACCACTCTCTAGCGATCATATTGAAGAAAGTTAGAGAGTGAGAGAGTTCTCATGGATGTAGATCGTTGGCGATCATTTGAAGCTTCTTGGTTTTCCTTTTCGTTTCCTTCACAAGTACTCTGTTTTTATCATAGGTATTCTTCTCCTTACATAAATTTTGATTTTATAATGAGACATTTTTTGTTTCTAATTCTGCAGCAGGAAAAATGTGTAGCTTCTTGGGTTGTTGCCAGTTCCTTCTTTCTTGATATATTTTGTGCACACTGCCGAACATGAAATAGTAACACGATATGATGCCTCCAACATAATGTTCCTATGTCGATAGAAGAAATAATATCGAAAAATAACAGGCCTATTGTCAAAATCAAACTCCACCCACCACGCTTCGAGGTCTACCAGACGACGTTTAGCTTCAGGAGGAGGTCAACAGTTGAAGCACTTTTTCTGCCGTGACGATCATATAGGAGTCTGCTTCTGTCCGATCCAAGCTTTTCATTTTTCTGCAAAAAAGGGAACAGAACTGTGTTAATTTTGGATTTTCAAATCTTCATCAAGAAAAATTGAGAAAGAAAGCGAAAATATCCCAAAAGAATTTCAGAAGGCAGGACATTTCCTACTTCGAATATGTAGCAGTTCCCTCACAATGTGGTCTGCCATGATTTTTTAACTAGATTTCTTCACTTGTTTTGGAACATCTGCTTCACCGTAAACACAACACAATGATCTTTTGTACTACAAGATAAATCAGTGACTTATCTCTTGGAAAGATTTATCAAAGACGCCTGTCACTATTGTGAAACAATGTTATCCTGCATATTAATCTATGGGTGAGTCGCACAATGTTACAAATACCGGAGAATCTCTTCTCCAGGTTCAATTTTATGGTGAGTGATGTGGTGAGGTCAATCAATATACCTCTGACGTTTGATTAGTATATGGAAAATGGTGAATAAAAAGAACATGGGAATCCATAAGGAAGCCAAAGCAAGAGAAGTGAACGGTTTATAATAGGTGAAAGGATTCTAGGCAACAGTGTGATGTGAGAAATGAACGCTGTCAAGTAAACGTCAAAACAATGAAGTTAGACTGTGAATCTTCCGAGAATTATTTCTGATTTAGATTTAACTCATTTGGGTTTAATTGCTAAAGCAGATTTCTTTCTTCTACTGGGTACTTCTGATCCTACCTGGAGGTACCAAATTAACGACTTGTAGGAAAGGAGAAACCAGACCTCATCAGGCCAGGAATGGATATAGTCAAGAGACTTCGAGATATCATGGCAGAAGTGGAAACCTTGGCCTCAGAAAAGTCGTCACTCGAGTCCATAGCCACTGAGACGATAACCCAGTTAGTAGAGACATCTGAGAAGCTGGAGGAAGTACAATTAGCCCTGGACGTTGTTGAGAAGGAGAAATCGCAGATGCAGAAGCAGAAAGATGATGTAGTACAAACACTTGCGCAGATGCTGCAAGAGAAGTTGGAGATGCAGAAACAGAGGGACGATGCCATCAAGGAGATGGAGGAGCTGCGCAGGGAGCAGGCTCCAGCAACAATGCGGTTCTCTCAGGCAGAGTTGGAAAAGGCCACCAACAACTTCGATAGCAGCCTGATCATGGGGCAAGGAAAGGTTGTAACCGTGTATAAGGCGCGCCTCCATCACACGGCAGTTGTCATCAAGCGGCTGAATGTTGATCGCTTGCCTTGCGGGCATGAAATGGATTCGGAGGTATTCACTTTCTTGCCATTTAGCCGTATTCTAACATTTCATTGAACCTGCAACTTGATCAAATTCAGTTCCCGTTGAGATACAATACTAATGATGAGGGAAACCACAGAGTTTTTTAGATACGTTTGGCACAATTCAGATAACAACATACTCTGCTCTTGCCGAGTACCATCGGACTTTGTAAATGCTTGTTCATAAGAAGGGAACATCTTTGAGAAGATGTATTTTTATTTAATCTTCTACTGTATTGCAAACATAGCCTTATCTGTTGAACCATATTCCCCGTGTAGACCAAGGATTAACAGGGAGCGATTACCTTTTATTTGCAAACGATTCTTAAGTGACGATTGAACACAGACTGCGTTGGCTTCATTTCAACGGAAGAAGATAATGCTCATAAATTGATATCACTGAAGTAATGGAGGACAACTGAAGGAAATTTTACAGGTCCCGGAACTTGTTTGGATATGCTTTCACCTGCAAAGAGGTCCTGCTTAATGGAGTAACATATAGTGCAGCATTTGCTTGAACACATTGCACAGAGTGGACCTGATTCAAGCATTTTTCTTGTTCCAGGTGGGCATATTATGATGCAGAATAAAGCATCCACACTTCGTCACCCTCATCGGCAGGTGCAGTGACTTGCGTGCTTTCATATTCGAATACCTCGAGAATGGAAATTTGGATGATCGAATGAATGCATCCCCATCACTGACATGGCAATCCCGCGTACGAATAGCTGCAGAAATATGTGATGGCCTCCTCTTTCTCCACTCCTTTGACGTGTCGCACACCAACTTGAAGCCCAGCAATATCCTTCTCGATCCTAATCTTGTCGCCAAAATTGCTTTAGGATTCTGTTCTCCCCCCAACAATTCAGAACCAGGTGATTGGGACCCAATGAGTAGCTGGGCCTACATTGACCCTGAGACCCGTTTAAATGCTCCTTGCGGACGCAAGTCTGATATCTACTCATTTGGAGTCATTCTCCTACAGCTGCTTACTGGTCGCCCCGCACTTCTGATAGCAGACGACATTCAGCATGAGGTGAACAGTGGAAAACTGGAGGAGGTATTGGATCAAAGAGCTGGACAGTGGCCATTTGAGCTGGCACTAAGATTAATTGGTCTGGCGTTGAGATGCTGCTGCGAGAGCTCACGACTGCGTCCTGACTTGGAGTCTCGCATCTGGCCGGTATTAAATGCAATGAGAATGAGGTTCTTAGAAAAAGTCGTTTCGGCTGTTGAGCCTGGTTCAGCTTGTGATCTATTCACGTAAGCCCATTGAAAAAACAAGCCGAAAGTGAGGTCGTCACGAATGAAATTGCATGATATAATGCGCGACCCACACATGGCAGCTGATGGTGATGGCTACACCTACGAGAAAGAAGCACTACGAGAAAGAAGCACTACAAGAATGGCTGAGTGATGGGCGTAGCACTTCTCCCATGACCAATCTGCCGCTCAGCCATTCCAACCTCACACCAAATCTTGCACTTAGGTCTGCAATCCGTCAATGGCATGACGGAGTGTGAAGAAGATCGAAGAAGACTGTTGTTCTTATTCTGTTCTAGGCAACTATGGTATCGCTATGTCCTTATGAGATCCACCTCACCAGAAGACTGTCATTCTTGGCAAAGCGAAGATGCCGAAGACTAAGTTTATTGCCATTATACTGAAACAATAAGCTGAAGCTCGACATTGAGAATAATTTTCTTTGATAAGTTGTTGGCTATATATTGAGGATAACTTCTTCTTATGAATATATCGAAAATAACTTGGATACCAAGCATTGACTTTGACCATTCTATTTGAACAACATAAATATCATAATTTGGTTAAAATATCTACTGAAAGTGGATACATTGTCGTTCTTGAATCGCCAAACTTTGAGCAAAAAAGTAACTAGAAAATGCAAAAGAAAGACATGCAAAAATGAGATAAAAAAAAATCAGTGTTTCGGGAGATCCAGGCTATGATAGCCACCACCTCGATCTACTCTCGCAGAATTTGTCTTTATAACGGAGGAAAAGATGGTGGATCATTCTACCAGTATGCTGCATCAATGCAATTTGTAGGCACACTTGTTTCTGTTTCACTAGTTGCTGCCTTGTCACAAGGCTAGAAAAAACAAGCCAAACTGCTCATGTTTAGGCTCTCGTTAGGTTGCTAGGAGTTCTATAATCGGTGATAGAACTCTAGGGAACATTGTGGAGCGAGAACGGATCAAATGCAGGCAAGAAAACATTAAAACAATGAAGTTAGATTGTAGGCATGCTCGATGGAATTTGTTTTCAACATTTTTTTTGTGATTTAGATTCAACTAAGGCTGTTCATGAGAGCTAGAACTTTAGCTTGAGTGGAGAAGCCACGGCTCGAGCTCAATTTGTACTTGAGCTGGCTAACTCAAGCTTGGCTCAACTCGAGCTTAGAGAGTCTAACATGAAGACCAAGAGGAGCGATGGGTAGGGTTAAGAGGAGCGATGAGAATGGCCAAACTAAAAAAATTGATTTTTTTAATATAATTTTTTTTTCCTGCGCTCATCCTGGTCATGGCCCAAGTGGGCCCCCCTCCCTTCACCCCTACTGCTAGGCTAAGCTCGAGCTCAGGTTCGGCTAGAGCTTTAACGGCGCTATCTATAAAAAATTACCATTCACGTAAAGCGATATGTTAAGGTTTGAGCCCTGAACGTATAGGTTGCCAGCCTCAATAGAAAACTTTTTTTTTCTTTACATATTCTTTCTCCACGAACTTAATAGAGTTTAATCAAGTCTAATCTGCCTTGTTCAAGCTCAACTCATTAAATTAAACGAGTTCATTTTTTGACTCAAACTCTTGACTCGTTTATTAAAGAGTCAAGTTCAAATCGTGTTTTATTGGCCAAGTTGAGTCGAGCTGGAGCTTGTTCAACAGCCCTAGATCCAACTCACTTGGGTAAAATATATTTCTTTTACTATATTACTTCAGAGCCTACTCGGAACTGACCTGATTTGACCGAGTAAAAGTCTTGAGTCCAACTCTTAGTCAACTCTTGTTTGGCAAAATTAGGAATGTCAATATATCCGGTTTGAATTAGATATCTAACCAATCCAATCTGAAAAATTTGGATGTGAAAAAAAATTTAATACCTTAAGAAATCGAATCGGATTCGGATTTAATAAATGGCATCTGATCAGATTTGGATATACACAAATATCCAATCGGATTCGGATACAGATCGGATTTATTTTTAAATAAATATCCAGTATCTCATGCTATTAAATTTTGAAAATTGGCAAAATCTGGTTCAAAATTCAGATTCGGATTCAGATATAAATATAAAAATCGGATTCGAATTAAATTCCGATTGTAAAGTCGGATTTCAGATTCGGATTTGGATATGATTTTTCTTTATTCAAATTCGAACCCGAACACATGAATATCCAAAAAAACGGATATGATTAAGGATACATCCAATCCAAATTAGATCCATTGACATAACTAAGCAAAATGTCATTTTCAATGTCAAGGGAAAACCATGTCGCCACGGTAGCAGGAAGAGAATTACTTTCACAATAAAAACCTAATTAAAACTCCTTCGTTAGACTCTTCGTTTTTATGATTTATATATTCATTGTCAAGGGAAGACCATGTCGCCATGGTAGCAGGAAGAGAATTACTTTCACATTCAAAACCTAATTAAGACTCCTTCGTTAGACTTTTCTCTTTTATGATTTATATTCTATCGATTATCAATCTCGTTGTAATGTTAGTAAGTGTTTTTGGAGATCCTATCGATTCTCAATCTCGTTGTAATGTTATTAAGTGTTTTTGGAGATCCGACCGAGTAAAAGTCTTGATTCCAATACCTACCCAGCTCTTGTTGCCAGAATGCCACATTTAAGACAGACATGTGCAGACGGTGGCAGGAAGATTCGCCCTCAATTCCCAGTGGAACCCACAGAGAAAGGGTGTCATAGTCCTTTGAATTTGTCCATAGACGGCCTTTTCAGTTGTGTATAAAATGAACCATCGACGCAGTGATCAGATGCAGTTGCAATGTGTGAAGACTGAAGGGAAGAAATTCAAATATAGTCTGTCAGATCGTTCTTCATTTGAAGCTTCTTCGTATCGTGAAGGTATTCTTCCCCTTCAATAAATTTTGATTTTATAATGAGACATGTTTTTGTTTCTAATTCTGCAGCAGGAAAAATGTGTAGGTTCTTGGGTTCTTGCCTGTTCCTTCTTTCTTGATATATTTTGTGCACACTCCCCAACATGAAAGAGTAACACGATATGATGCCTCCGACATAACGTTCCTATGTCGACAGAAGAAATAATATCGAAAAATAACAGGCCTATTGTCAAAATCAAACTCCACCCACCAGGCTTCGAGGTCTACCAGACGACGTTTAGCTTCAGGAGGAGGTCAAGAGTTGAAGCACTTTTTGTGCCGTGACGATCATGTAGGAGTCTGCTTCTGTCTGATCCAAGCTTTTCATTTTTCTGCAAAAAATGGAACGGAACTGTGTTAATTTTGGATTTTCAAATCTTCATCAAGAAAAATTGAGAAAGAAAGCGGAAACATCCCAAAAGAAGTTCAGAAGTCAGGACATTTCCTACTTCGAATGTCTAGCAGTTCCCTCACAATATGGTCTGCCATGATTTTTTAACTAGATCTCCACTTGTTTTGGAACATTTGCTTCACCGTAAACACAACGCAATGTTTTTTTATACTACAAGATAAATCGTTGACTTATCCCTTGGAAAGATTTGTCAAAGACGCCTGCCACTATTGTGAAACAATGTTATCCTGCATATTAATCTATGGGTGAGTCGCACAATGTTACAAATACCAGAGAATCTCTTCTCCAGGTTCAATTTTATGGTGAGCGATGTGGTGAGGTCAATCAATATACCTCTGACGTTTGATTAGTATATGGAAGAACATGGGAATCCATAGGGAAGCCAAAGCAAGAGAAGTGAACGGTTTATAATAGGTGAAAGGATTCTAGAAAACAGTATGATGTGAGAAATGAATGTTGTCAAGTAAACTTCAAAACAGTGAAGTTAGACTGTGAATCTTTCAAGAATTATTTCTGATTTAGATTTAACTCATTTGGGTTTAATGGCACCTAAAAACAGATCATTTCTTCTACTGGGTACTTCTCATCCTATCTGGAAGTACCAAATAACGACTTGTAGGAAAGGAGAAATCAGACCTCATCAGGCCAGGAATGGATATAGTCAGGAGACTGCGAGATATCATGGCAGAAGTGGAAAACTTGGCCTCAGAAAAGTCGTCACTCGAGTCCATAGCCGCTGATTCGACAACCCAGTTTGTAGAGACATCTCAGAAGCTGGAGGAAGTACGCTCATCTCTCGACGTTGCTGAGAAGGAGAAATTGCAGATGCAGAAGCAGAAAGATGATGTTGTACAAACGCTTGCGCAGATGCTGCGAGAGAAGTTGGAGATGCAGAAACAGAGGGATGATGCCATCAAGGAGATGGAGGAGCTGCGCAGAGCGCAGGCTGCAGGAACAATGCGGTTCTCTCAGGCAGAGTTGGAAGAGGCCACCAACAACTTCGATAGCAGCCTGATCATGGGGCAAGGAAGGGTTGGAACCGTGTATAAGGCGCGCGTCCATCACACGGCAGTGGCCATCAAGCGGCTGAATGTTGATCCCTTGCCTTGCGGGCATGACATGGATTGGGAGGTATTCACTTTCCTCTTGGCATTTTGCCGTTAGTAACATTTCAGTGAACCTGAAACTTGATCAAATTCAATTCTCGTTGAGATACAATATTAGTGGCCTATATTAGTGATGAGGGAAACCACCGCGCTTTTTAAATATGTTTCGCACAATTCAGATGGTACCATACTTTGCTTTTGCCGAGTACGATCGGATTTAAGGGAACCTCATCGAGAATACGTGTATCTATTTCATCTTGTACTGTTCTGCAAAGAATTGGCCTTATCTGTTGAACCATATTCCCACATGCAGCCCAAGGACTAACATGGACCGATTACCTTCTATGTGCACACCATTCATGTTGCTTCTCTCGATAAGTGACGGTCGAACACAGGCATGCATTGGTTTTTATCAATGGGAGAAGAAAATGCTCATAAATTGGTAGCACTAAAGAAAAGAAGTAATGGAGGCCCAGTGAAGAAAATTTCACAGGCTCCCGAACTTGTTTGCGTGTGCTTTCACCTGCAAACAGGTCCTGCTTAATGGAGTAACATATAGTGCAGCATTTGCTTGAACGCATTGCACGGAATGGACCTGATTCAAGTATGTTCCTTGTTCCAGGTGGGCTTGTTATGCAAAATGAGACATCCACACTTAGTCACCTTCGTCGGCAGGTGCAGCGAGTTAAGTTCTTTCGTATTCGAATACCTTGAGAATGGAAACTTGGAGGACCGAATGAATGCATCCCCATCGCTGACATGGCAATCCCGCATACGAATAGCTGCAGAAATATGTGACGGCCTCCTCTTTCTCCACTCCATTGGCGTGGTGCTCAACAACTTGAAGCCCTGCAATATCCTGCTCGATGCTAATCTCGTCGCCAAGATTGATGTAGGATTCTGTTCTTCCTGCAACAGTTCAGATCTAGATGATTGGGACCCGATGGGTAGCTTGGCTACCATTTACCCTGAGTTCCATTTAGGTGGTGGGCCTATCTACTCATTTGGAGTCATACTCTTACAGCTGCTTACTGGTCGCCCGGCACTTCTGATAGCAGACGACATTCAGCGTGAGGTGGATAGAGGAGAATTGCAGGAAGTGTTGGATCAAAGAGCTGGACGTTGGCCATTTGAGCAGGCACTAGAATTAGCTAATCTGGCGTTGAGATGCTGCGCCGAGATCTCACTACTGCGTCCTGACTTGAAGTCTGACATCTGGCGGGTACTAAATGATATGAGAATGAGGTTCTCAGAATCTTCGCCAGAAGCTTCTAGGCAACCTCCTGACTACTTCTTGTGCCCCATTACACAGGTATGGTTTGCTACGGCTCCTTTGTTTTATGAGCCATGAACTATAATATACTAAGCAGACGTTTCGGCTGTTGAGCTTGGTTCAGCTTGTGATCTATTCACGAAAGCCCATTGAAAAAACAAGCCGAAAGTGAGCTCGTGACTACCAATGTCATTGACTCTTACGAATGAAATTGCAGGATATAATGCGCGACCCACACATGGCAGCTGATGGCTACACCTACGAGAAAGAAGCACTACAAGAATGGCTGAGTGATGGGCATAGCACTTCTCCCATGACCAATCTGCCGCTCAGCCATTCCAACCTCACACCAAATCTTGCTCTTAGGTCTGCAGTCCGTCAGTGGCATGACAGAGTGTGAAGAAGATTGAAGAAGACCGCTGTTCTTATTCTGTTCTGGGCAACTATGGTATCTCCATCTCCTTATTTTCTCTTTTCTCTTTCACATGTATATATATTTTTAGCCCTAAACAATAAAACAGTTAAGACAAACTATTGTTTGAAAAACAAATGATTGGGAACTCCCTTTCTGCTCAACTTCTGGCTCTTAAGCTTTTAAGGTCCACCTCACAAACGGACTCCACCAACTCTCATCTCCTACCGGCCTTCATCCTGTCTGTTGTGACAACTCCCTCGGGATGTATATGTAATATTTGAATGAAAAATGTTCAGTGCGACCATGGAGTAGGGAAAACTCTTAATCTTGGCAAAGTGAAGATGCCGAAGACTAAGTTTATTGCTATTATACTGAAACAACAAGCTGGAGCTGTACATTGAGAATAACTTTCCTTGACAAGTTGTTGGCTATATATTGAGAATAACTTTTTTTTATGAATATATCGAAAATAACTTGAATATCCAGCATTGACTTTGACCATGTGGCAGCATTCTGATCACTGAATTATTCATATAAAAGTTTAGTTCCAGGCAACAGCTAATCTAGACAACTCACAACTGGGTCTGTCTATGCGGACAAAGATAGATAGACCCAGTCAACCAAGGGACTAAATTATCTTAAGAATGGGTTTGTGAGGAAATAATGCGGCACATCCATTGACAGTCTTAGCCCTGCTACTTGGTGTCTTCTCATAACGAGGGACACCCACTGACAGCTTAGCCCAGCTACTTGGTTTCTTCTCATAATGAGGGACACCCACTGACAGTCTTAGCCCTACTACTTGGGATCTTTGCTTTGACATGAAGCTTTCCTCATCGATGTTGTTAGGGATCAGTTTCTGAATCGAATTATTTCCTGAAAGTGAATCAAGAAACCGGCTGGATTAAACAAATTAGCATCATTTGTTTACAAATTGGCCGATTCTACTTGAATCGACAGAAAAACTGTGCATTGAATGAAGGTGCTGAAGTTGCTGATTTTCTGACTTCCAAAATTTCATTACCGAATGTTGCTTACTTGTCCTCTTTCGAAATGATCGAACCTTATGCCATTATTCACTTCAACCCGTTTCTTTCATATATCTTGGAAAATCACTTTCTCAGTTTTCTTTTCTATTCAAAAGTAATCCCATTCTGTCAAATTTCTAAACCATTGCGAGAAACGATTCAATCCAAAAACCAGTTTTAACACCATAAGATGGCATACTATTAGCAAAAAACAGATGAACTGATCGACAACGAAAGGTTACAAACTTTTCATGGTGAGAATTGAGTGGCGTTTATCGGCAGTACTCAAAGAAAAAGTTCTTTTCCCTCTTACCGCAGCAAGAAATTCTTCTGTTTCCATTTTCCGAAAGAAGACGAGCAATGCCGGTTCCAACTTTCTGGTCACAAAGGATCAAATCCCGGATGTCTGCAGATGCCTTGAACCCAGCTCAACAGCGGAACTTCCGCCAACTTGGGTTCATCGTCGCCGGAGGAATATTCCAGGCTGGTCCCCAGCCTGCGAACACCTGGCGTTGACTCTGCAAGTCATAAACAAAAGGGAGATGGAAGGTTGCTCCAAGGTCAGTCCATGGAGGAAGAAGACCAACGCAAGTAATCACTTTTCGAATTTGGTTTTCAGTTGAAACACTCTTAATTCATGTAAATAAAGTAATGGAAAGAACAGAGGAAAGCCAACGAGGAAAATGTGGATATTCGAGGGAAGGAGGGGGATTTCATCTGCCAGTAGAAAAAAGTTCGGCGTCGTGCAAGTGAAGTTTGATCCTTGGTGAATGATATAAGATCCTGTTTGGATGGCTACCTCTTCGAGATTAGCCTGCGGTTTCGCTTGAAATATCCCGATTTCGGCGACCTGGGAGCCGAGGGTGCCCAGGGATCATACTAGTTACTAGGGGTTCGAACTTTGAAGTGCCCTGGAAATCGCGGTTTATTTCAAGGAAGAGTTTGGATTCCAGGGATCTTTCCTAGCTTCAGAATTTTGGCGGGCAGAATCACGTCTCTTGATCTACATTTTAGGTAGAATTGAGCACATTTAAAAGCTCGATGTGCACCGCTTCTTGGTGCTCGTGGTCTTGGACTAGACTTCCTCGGAAATCTTGTAACTTCCGGTGGGATCGTTTTCCGGCCAGCAGAAGAAAGGCCTCTTCCTTGGTTCGCTCATTCGAGCGCGGGAACGGAAACACGCTGCAGAATCGATGAGTTAGAAGATTAAGGATCCCTGGAAAAGGCGGAAAAGCCAGGAAAAGCGGGAGACTGTTGATCTTTCTGAGCGGGAAAGAAACGGAGCGAGGTTTTGCTGCGCTGCGGTTTGAGGGTACGCTGCGGGCCATTGTCATGCCAGAATCAGGTGCATTCTACCAACTGATTGCGACGGAGGACATAGCGGCGGGTCGGAGCAGGGAAGGAAGGGATGGGGAGGAGAGGCGAGCTGGTTCGCGGTTGCCACTGTCGAGGAAAGTGTATGTGGCAGTGGGGAGGAACATGAAGGAAGAGTGGAACAAACTTCTATGGAGCCTTGAGGCCTACCAAGGAGCGAAGGTGGTGATCCTTCACGTTCACCAGCCCTCGGAGATGGCTCCTGCCCCTTGTAATCTCTCTCCCTCTCTCTCTGTCGCTTTTTTTGCGGTTCCAAGGTCCATGGTTGCTATTCAAGAAAAAGGCAAAAGGAAAAGAAATTTCATAGGTTGGTCTTTGCCCATGTAGGAAGGCGGTAGGCCAAATTTTTGAAAGAAAATCCCGTTTTTCTTTATTCTGGGTAGGGAGAATCTCTGTTTCTAACACGACAAAAACTTCACTGGTTTTGGCTACAAGGGACTTCTCTGGTTTTTGCTACACGTATGTCTGTTCTGCTTAGAATCGCAGAAAAGGGGCACCTCTTTCTCTATAAAACAAAGTTCATAAATAAAAGCTTGCAAATTCTTCCTGCCGTCTTTCGTGTACACAACTTTGTTCATGACTTCTGCACTTTTAGGAGAAACCCATTTCTTTTTACTGTTTCCCGTGGATGATTCCATTATTATAAATAAGGAGGGCTAACACCAGCTTCTTTTGTCTTTTGAAGGGAACGTAATTTGCTATATTTTGTACGGCTTTTCATTAAGATTGCGTTTGATAGCATGAATTTTAAATAAAATCCATATTACGTATAAACTATGGATATAAGGCGAAATGAAGGGTGGTCTGATCTAAATCTGAAATTCTGATATCCTAGGATCTTAGATCACATCACAGTGTATCTTAAATCTGCAGCGAATGAAACACAGCCTAAAGATTGTCTCAAGTGGTACTTGTGAAAAAAAGTGAAATAAGGTAAAAATATTTGTGCAAGAAAAATTTTACAAAAACATACTCCAGGTTTGGTGGAACAAAAAAAAAAGAAAGAAAGAAAATGCTCAAGCTCGGTTTCCTTTCACAGTTCACTTAATCGCTTAACTTGAGCTTTTGCTTTCATAAAATTTTCACTTAGGAAATTGAGGCAACCACACAGATTGTGCTCTGTTTTTGGTGCCTTTGACATTGTTATTGATCCTCGCTTCCCAATGTTTTGTGGATTATTTTTGTTTTATTTCTTTTTTTCTTACGTAGTAATGCATACAAAAGCAGTCAAAGTCAGAAATGGTTTATGTTGGCTGCATCCGAAACTATAACATTCCTGTCTAATCAAGTTTATGCGTTTAAATTATTATTGTTATTCTTCTTAGCTTTTTAAACTAGGTTTTGATCTAAAACAAAAGGGAAAAATTTACAGCTGGGGGATGGATGCGAGCTAGCAAGTTGAAGGCGTCCGAGTTAAAGGCGTTCAGAGAGCTGGAGCGACAGGAGATGATGCAAGTAATTAATGGCTACTGGTGGTTCTGTGCCTCCAAAAAGGTTTCCATCTCTATCTTCTCTCAGTCGAAACGGTCAAAATGGTTTAGAATTTACAAAGTTTCATGTCTTTCAAAATAATATATTACTTGTCGTTTACTTCTTGTTCACATCCATATGTTTACTTAGTATTTCTTGTGTACACAGATCCAATGTTAAATTGCAGCTCAATGACAGAAAAGAGATTTATCCACCTGCTAGTGATTAGAGTTAATACCTTTTTAAATTAAATATGTTCAAGAATTCATTGCAATTGAACATCTTCAATCATAACCCACAGATGCTTTTCACTTAACTCTAGCTTTCATTAGGGTAAAAAATGTAAAAGAACTAACATTTTCTGCCGATCTTCTGTTGGTGTTACAGGTTGAAGCAGACCATCTCATTACTGAATCCGAGAACGTCGGGAAAGGAATAGTGGAATTAGTTGCAAAACATGACATTGGGGAGCTTGTCATGGGGGCAGCTGCTGACAAAAACTTCTCCAAGTATGCGTCCTTCGTCCTCTTATCACTCTCTGTCTCTATCTTCATTTCATCCAATGTCAGCGCTACTTTGATGATGACCTTAACGTCATAAATTTTTTTAAAAAGAAAGTGAGATCTTCGACAGACTCACTGTATTATTACAACCACAGCAGGCAATGTCACAAGATCTTTTATATACATCAAGTTAGTTGATCTTGTTCACTTTTCAAATATATAATTTGAACAATGATTTTAACAGTCGGAATGGTGGTTGTCATTGGCACAGGCAAATTTCATAAGCGTGACAAGCCCATTCAGTTTAAGTATAGAGCTTAAAATAAAAACGATACACGCAGGGAGCTTTAATGGTGCTCCTAAGAGAGTTTAGTTTAAGCCTGAGTGAAATCCTTTGGAAGAAACTCATCTATGTTTTTGGGTAGCTGAGAGCTGCTTATCTGTTTGACAGGAAGATGAAGTCGCCCATCTCAAAGAAGGCCATCTACGTGAACCAGCACGCCCTCCCCTCGTGCCGAATACGGTTCGTCTGCAAGGGCACTGTTGCGACCAGGCTCGTAACAGGCACCCACATCCGAACCCGCGAACCTTACGCGGCGATCTCCTCGCCCGCTGTCACGCCGAGCGCCACCCACTCCTCCCCCGGTCCCGAAGGCGGCCGCCGGAGGTCATTCAGCGGCTGGTTTGGGTCCCCGCAGTTGAACTACACCAACTCGCCGTCACCGGAAGTTGCGGTCGGAAGGGCGGAAGAGGTGCCGAGGAGTCCTTCTCTTAATGCCATGGGGACGACTTGGTCTTCGAGGGAGGATGGGTCGTCGCGGCGGTCGTTGACGGCAGAGAGGACCGGCAGAGAAGAATGTCCGTCGTTGGAACCGGGTGTGGACGCTCCCGTAGCCGTTGATCGTTCATTCCCGCAGACCGAAGCAGCCGAAGAACAGGTATGGCGTGATCGCATACGCGTCTCCTCAACCTTAACGGGCTTCCCCGCAGAACGTACCGTGATGAACAATATCGTCGATAAATCATATTTTAAATTGCTCTTCAAATATCAGTAATTCATGGGTTTTGTTTCAAAGTTTTATAAAAAGACATTCAAAGGATTTTCATGAAGCTGGAAACTGAAAATGCAGGTGGATGAACTCCTTCATCTAGATGTTGGCCTATGAATCCAAATCCATGTTTGGAGCTGAACCAGTTTATAAACAGTTATAATGTGACCTTGCAAACACGTGTTCTTACATGCAAAAAGATTAGCAGGAAACATATGCTGCTTACAATCTTCAACTAAATAAATGTTATTGCAGCAACCAATCTCATCCATTTTTCTACAACTGCACCTTTTCTCATGAGGAGGATAACGTGACACTGAAACCATGTCGGAGCTTTGGTTAATGCATCAAAATAAGTCTTTTTATGAAGTTGGTTTTGCTGCTAAAAGGTCAGTTTGCAATCTCTCTCTCTCTCTCTCTCTCTCTCTCTCTCTCTCTCTCAGGCGATGAGAGCTGATCTTTTGTCCGCAAAAGAGCAAAGGTTGGGGAAAGAGGCAGAGGCAGCAGTGTCAAGAGAAAGACTTCAGCTGGAAATGCTACGTGAGATGTCCGTCGAGAAAGCTTCGCTTGAGAGACGCATCACAGAAGTGGTGCATGAGTTGGAAGAGAAGAATCAAAAGTTGGACGACCTTCTGCACGCGTTGGATGAGATAAAGAGGGAGAAGCTGGAGGTGCAGCGGCAGATGGAAGATGCCATGGCCAAGGTTGAAGAGCTCAACATCCGGCAGGAGGAATTTGGTGAAGCGTCTCGAATGGCGCATAGTTTCACGGAATTCTCTCTGGCAGAGCTGGTAGATGCTACCAACGGGTTTGACCCAGGATTGAAGATAGGGGAAGGCGGATTTGGCACAGTTTACAGAGGACGAATACGCTACACGACTGTTGCAATCAAGATGCTGAACTCTGAGAGCACGCAGGCCGGAGGGTCTGAATTCCATGAAGAGGTAACTTGCTTCTTATGATCATGTCTTGAGTAGAGAGTTCTTCCTTGTCCAAGATTTGTTCTTACACCAAATTGAAATAGATCACAGAACTGAGGGTGCATTGTGGCCCATATTTCTGTTTGGCTATGCGGAGCTCAGAGAGCAAAACCTGATAGCTGAGTGAACTCTTCTTCTTCTTTCAAGAATGAGATGGACCTAGCCGACCTGCTTGGCCATGGCTCTAGCCAACCAGGAGACCCTAAACCTTTCTTGATGAACCAGAGACACCCTTTTCTTTTCGTTTCTTTTTTTCAGAATAAATCTTCTTCTGCAGGTGAATGTTCTCAGTAGAGTGAGACATCCGCATCTTGTCACCTTTATTGGCGCATGTACTGAAGCGTGTGCACTTGTCTACGAATACCTTCCGAATGGCAGCCTGGAAGACATACTAAGCTGTAAGGACGGCACGCCCCCATTGGCATGGCACGCGCGAACTAGCATTGCAGCAGAAATCTGCTCTGCGCTTCTCTTCCTCCATTCAGCTGGTGTGGTTCACGGCGACCTGAAGCCTGGAAACATCCTTCTAGATGCCAAACTTTCGGCCAAAATCGGTAACTTTGGGATCTGCCATCTCCTCCCAGAGCAGGTTTCAACAGTCGGCCTTTGCGTCGCCGCCAATCCCAATGTCGCATTCGCCTATTTGGACCCAGAGTTCCTTGCTACCGGCGAGCTTACACCTCTTTCCGATGTATACTCATTTGGGGTTATAATTCTGCAGTTGCTCACAGGGAGGTCACCATTATGGATAGCTAGGGATGTCCAGAAGTTCGTATTTGCTGGGAATTTACAGGCACTCATTGATCCGGCAGCCGGTGATTGGCCATTTGTTCAGGCAGTTCAGCTGGCCAACCTTGGGCTGGAATGCTGCAACATGAGCCGCAGATGCCGGCCAGATCTGGAAACAGAAGTTTGGAGGGTTTTGGAGCCATTGAAGGGTTCACTAGCACCATCAACACATTCCATGGTGACAAATTCTCGACAGCCTCCAGAATATTTCATCTGTCCCATATTCCAGGTTCTTACTCCATATTTTTGCAGACTATAGCCTTGAAGTCTTTAACCACGAACTGCTTGTCAAATTATTTCATGTTGAAAAGGCACTGGAGACTGGGCCATGAGCCCACTGTCTTCAGTTATTGCTCAGGACCTGGACAGGATCATCAGCCATATTTTTTTTATTATACATATGTTGGCATAGTATTTCTGCTTGTCTTGTGAAGATTGTGAATAATGCAGGAAACCATGCAAGATCCTCAAGTAGCGGCTGATGGTTTCACATATGAAGCAGAGGCATTACGGGGATGGCTGGACAGTGGCCACGACACTTCTCCAATGACGAACTTGAAGCTTAGCCACCTCAACCTGACACCAAATCATACTCTTCGCTCTGCAATCCAAGAGTGGTGTAGGCACTCCTGATCAGGTCGGTTTAGGAAGTTAGGAACCATAACACGCACTCCATGATTTCTGAATAGTCATTGAAGAAGGAGAAAAGCTATCCTTCTCTCTGTTACAAGGAAATTAAATTTGTTGACATTCCATGGGAAGTTGATTATGACTGGAAGATTCGATGGTGCATGAAATCGCTACAGGTCTTGTTTGCAAGATCCATTAATAGATGCACCGCGAATGCAGTTCAGCCACTATACGTGGTTGTGATCCCGTGCCCATTCTACTCTCTCAGGTCCAGATTGCTTGCAACGTGGTTGCACGAACTTCATGCAATTGCACTACAGAAATTACTGTCTGAACATTTGAAAAGCTAACTGTATGGATGTGATCTTCATGGTCTGGAACATTTAATCTAAGCTCCTGGATCGCTTTACGCAGTTGAAATTTTTGGAAAACTGGGTATTAAAATTTTTACAACCTGAATAAAGTGATTCAAGAATCTTTGGTTGCTAGGTTTTGGTCTATGATGATGAAGTCCATTTAATTATTTTTTCCAGAAAAGCTTTCAAAATTGACCTCTGAAGGTGTAATTTCATGAACTTTGTGCAAAATATCGTGACACCTGATCTGAGCTTGAATCCTCAATTCCTCGTCCATGGTCGCAGGTTGGAAACTGTTGTAACTTTCCAACAGAAAAACTGTATGTAACTTTGTGAATCTGTGATCCAAGAAGATAGGAACTTGTAAGTGTTGTCCACACTATGACAATGGTGGCAGCTTTTCCCTGTAACTTGTAGCCCATGAATGAGATCAGCCAGCAAAAGGAAACAGTTCGTCATTGACCTTCACAACCTGCGACAGAGTCATGTTTCTCTTTGTTTTTTGATTTTGTATTTGTATAGTGTTTATCGTTCCTACTATGTATAAGCTTCGATCTGACATGACACAGCAAATTTGTATATTACCTTTGTAAACTGAAAAACCCCGTTTCGGTTTCTTTTTCTCTGTATAACGTGAGGAAACTTCCATCCTTTTTACATTATCGATGAAATTTTAGCGCGGCCTCTCTCTCTCTCTCTCTTTCTGTGCTCGGGCAATAGCGTCATTGCTGTGATGCCTGGGCCTGGGGGTTTTTGCTGGTTCCATCCATGGGGCTTTTCTTATAAGGCAGACAACATGTTCAACAAAGTGGGCGCTTTGGAAAATTTTTGTCCCAGGACCTCAATGCGTGCAGCATGAACCAATACCTTAGAAACTTGGGTTTTCGGACGGGATGCACCACTTACCTTCTTATTCTTGGGTTCAGGAGCTTGAGTCCAATACATGGGTTATAACCCCAGCTTGCATATTAGGAATATAAAAAATGGAAATACTGGTACTTGATTTTCATTGATTATCTCCCTTATACCACTCAGGCGCTTCAGGCAACGAGTAATGTAGTTCTTGGCAACAACGAGATTTCAAAAGCAATTGAGCGCAACCGTAACAGTCGCACATTTATTTTGTTGTTCTTCATATTTCTTCATCTGTCTCTTCTGTTTCTTGTTTGGCATCAATAGAACAGCATATTTTTTGGTTCGATTTCTTATAGTGGTGCTGTCATACAAATGCCATTGTCTGTCTTCCGGTCTTTCAAGTACTGTTGGCTTTCTGAGTGGCATGAAAGAAGAAGAAGAAGACACTGCATTGGACCGCGCTAGATGCTTGGTACTCCAAGTACTCCAATTACTGTATAAACCACCAGGTTGGAATAGTAACTAGATGTTCAGGTCAACCCTGTGTGCACCAACTAGCTTATGTTTAACATATTCAATGCGTTGGTGATGTCAATGCTGGAAGTGAACCATCTTAAATCATTCACATGAACAACTGCAATGATGTCGGTCAGAGCTCAAACTTGTTCCTGGCCAGTAGCCAGGTTCTTTTCCGTTCTACCCAAAAAAAATTGATGCTTTAAATCCTAAACACCAAGCCCCATTCTTCCTTTGATGATCAGGTGTAGACTGTAGCCTCATCAGAACTTTCTTCGAGTTTAAAGGAAAGGTAGAACCATAAATGCGATCCAAATTTTGGTTCTTACCCAAGTGTTTTGATGGTGAGCCCATGAGAACCATGTACAGTGTCGCCATTACAGATCCATCTAATTCTAGCTGCAAAGCCAATTCATGTGTTAAGGATACAGTTATGGTGCAGCACCGGATCATTGGCCCATCCCAAATTATTATCCGACAAACAATGTTTTGAGAAAATTTCACCACTTTTCGCAGCATCTTTGAAATTAAATTTATGATTGTTGCCATCTTCCCTATCAAATGTATGATAGTTGGAAATGTTTAGGCTCTCGTTAGGTTGCTAGGAGTTCGGATCGAGTTTGAGGATTTGTTCAGTGCGGCCATGGATGTAAGAAAGACTGTCATTCTTAGCGAAGCGAAGATGCCGAAGACTAAAGTTTATTACTATTATACTGAAACAGTAAGCTGATGCTGCATATTGAGTATAACTTTCTTTGATAAGTTAATGGCTATATATTAAGAATAACTTTTTTATTAATATATTGAAAAATAACTAGAATATCCAGCATTGACTCTGACTATCTGGTTGCATTTTGATCATTGAAGTGTCCATATAAAAATTTAGTTCCTGGCGACAGCTAATCGAGACAACTCGCAACTGGGTCAATCTCTCCCGAGAAAGATAGATAGACGCAGTCAACCAATAGACTAAACTATCTTAACCATGAGTTGTGAGGAAATAATATCTCTCTTACTTTTTCTCATAATGCGGCGCATTCATTGGCAGGTACTTGGTGTCCTCTCCTCTCATTTACAGTCTTGGCCCTGCTACTTGGGATATTTGCTTTGGCATGAAGCTTTCCTCATATCAGTTTCTGAATCGAAATGTTTCCTGAAAATGAATCAGGAAATCGGCTGGATTAAACAAATTAGCATCATTTCTTACAATTGGCCGATTCTACTCGAATTGACAGAAAAACTGTGCATCGGATGAGCGCGCCGAAGTATTTTAACCATCCTGTCAATTTTTTTAACCATTTCGAGAAAACAATTCGATCCAAAAAAACCAGTTTAACAACATAAGATGGCACACTATTCGCAAAAAAGACAGTTCAACTGATCAACAACGGAAGGTTTCGACTGTTCATGGTGAGAATTGAATGGCATTTATTAGCAATACCCGAAGATAGAAGTTTTTCATTCCCTTCTTACCGCAGCAAGAAATTCTTCTTTTTCCATTTCCCGAAAGCGGACGAGCCATGTGGTTTCCAACTTTATCGTCACAACGGATCAAATCCGGGTGTATGCAGATGCCTTCAACCGAGCTCAACAGCTTCCGCTTCGGAGGAGGAGGAATATTCCAGGATCATCCCCAACAGCAGGCGTTGACTCTGCAAGTCAGAAACAAAAGGAGAGGTGGGAGATGGGAAGCGGAAGGTTCCTTCAAGGTCAATCCATGGAGGAAGAAGACCAACGCAAGTACTCACTTTTCGAATTTGGGTTTTAGTTGAAACACTCTTAATTCATGTAAATAAAATAATGGAAAGAACAGAGGAAAGCCAACAAGGAAAATGTGGATAGTTCAGGGAAGGCGGGGGGTTTCGTCTGCCACTAGAAAAAACTGCGGTGTCGTGGAAGTGAAGTTTGATCCTTGGTGGATGACATGAGATCCTGTTTGGATGGCTAAGTTTTCGAGATTTACCTTCGCTTTCGCTTGAAATTCCCCAATTTCGGCGACCAGGAACCGGTGGGGTACCCAGGGGGCAGGGATCATATTAAATTACTAGGGGTTCGAACTTTGAAGTTACATGGAAATCACGCTTTATTTCCCCGGTGAAAAGGAGAAGGCAGAATTTGGACTCCGGGGATCCTTCCCAGGTTCAGAATTTCGGCGGGCAAAATCACGTTTCTTTATCTAAATTTTAGGCAGAATTTGGCACATTTAAAAGCTCGATGTGCAGTGCTGTGCTTCCTGTGGTGCTCGTGATCTTGGACTAGACTTCCCTAGAAATCTTGTAACTTCCGGTGGGATCATTTTCCGTGCGGTAGAAGAAACAAGAACAGGCCGCGTCCTTGCTTCGCTTGCTCGAGCGCGGGAACGGAACCACGCTGCGGAATCGATGAGTTAGAAGATTAGGATCATCGGAAACGGTGGGAAAACCCGGAAGAGATGGAGGCTGTTGATCTTTCTGACCGGGAAAGCAACGGAAGCGAGATTTTGCTGCGCTGAGGTTTGAAGGTGCGCTGCGGGTCATTGGGATGCCAGAATCCGGTGGATTCCACGACCTGATTGCGACGGCGGAGATAGCGGCGAGTCAGAGCAGGGAAGGAAGGGATGGGGCGGAGAGCCGAGCTGGTTCGCCGTCGCCATCGTCGAGGAAAGTGTTCGTGGCTGTGGGGAAGAACATGAAGGAAGAGAGGAACAAAATTCTATGGAGCCTTGAGGCCTACAGAGGAGCGAAGGTGGTGATCCTTCACGTTCACCAGCCAGACCAGATGGTTCCTGGCCCTTGTAATCTCTCTGTCTCTCTCTCTCTCGCTTTTTTTCGCAGTTCCAAGATCCATGGGTGCAATTCTAGATGAGATTTCTTCAAGAAAAAGAACTTTCATAGGTTGATCGTTGCCTATTCTCTTTCAACTTGTGCTGTCCCTTCAGGATTTTGCAGTTTTAGAAGAAAAGGAAAAGGAACTTTGTAGGTAGACCAACTTTTTGAAAGGAAATCCTGTTTTTCTTTAAAATGGGTGGGGAGAATCTCTGTTTATAGGAGATGGAATTGATTCCAACAACAGGGATGTTCTTTTCCGGTTTTTGCTACGTGTCTGTCTGTTCTGCTTAGAATCGGGGAAAAAGGGCATCTCTTTTCTATTAAAAAAAAAAAAAAGGAAAATCATCAGTGACTTGTGAATCAAAAGTTCGCAAACTCATCCTACTGTCTTTTGTGCAGACAACTTTGTTCATGACTTTCACTTAACCGCTTAACTTGAGCTTTTGATTTTACAAAAGTTTCATTTAAGAATAAAGGCAACCACCCACAGATTGAGCTCTGTTTTACATGATTATCAGTTCCTGCGCTGCTTGATTCTCGCTTCCCAACATTTTATGGATTGTTTGATTTCTTGTTTTCTTACAAATCCAGTCAAAGTCAGAATTGATTTAAGTTGGGTGCATTTGAAATTGTAAAATTCCTGTCTAATCAAGTTTATTCGTTTGAATATTATTGTTATTATTCTTAGTTTTTTAAACTAGGTTTTTTTCTAAAAGAAGAGAGAAATTTACAGTTGGGGGGAAGATGCACGCTAGCAAGTTGAAGGCGTCCGAGTTAAAGGCATTCAGAGAGCTGGAGCGACAGGAGATGACGCAAGCAATTGATGGCTACTTATTGTTTTGTGCCTCCAAAAAGGTCTCTCTCTCTCTCTCTCTCTTTCAAAATGGTTCAGAATTTACAAAGTTTCACATGTAAAATATCTTTTCAAAATAATATATTACTTTGTCGTTTACCGTTTAAAAAAAATACTTTTGTACATTGTAAACTATCATTTAAACTAATTAGGTAGCTATTAATCAATTCATGTTCACATCCTTATGTTTACTTAATTTAGATATTTCTTGTGCACACACATTCAATGTTAAATTGCAGCTCAATGACAGAACAGAGCTTTGTCCACCTGCTAGTGATTAGAATCAATACCTTTAAATTGAATATGTTCAAGAATTCTTTGCCACTGAACATCTTTAATCATAATCCACCAAAGCTTTTCGCTTGACTCTAGATGAAAAGAAAGATGTAAAGAGAACTATTTCCCACCTACCTTCTATTGGTGTTGCAGGTAGAAGCAGAACATCTCGTTATTGAATCGGATGACGTCGGGAAAGGAATAGTGGAATTAGTCGCTCAACATGAGATTGAGGAGCTTGTCATGGGGGCTGCTGCTGACAAAAGCTTCTCCAAGTATGCATCCTTCATCCTCTTATCACGCTCTCTCTCTATCATCATTTCTTCCAATGTCGGCACTACTCTGTTAACGTTACGGTCATAATGTCATAAATTTCGAAAAAAAGAATTGAGGATCTTTGACAAACTAACTGTATTATTACGACCGCTGCCGGCAATGACACTAGATCTTTATATACATCAATTTAATTGATCTTGATCACTTTCCGAATATTTAATTTCAACAATGATTTTTTAACAGTTGTGGGTAGTTGGATGCATGGTGGTTGTCATTCTCACAGGCAAATTTCATGAGCGTGACAAGCCAATTTTAAGTACAGAGCTTAAAATCAAAAAGATACAAGCAGAGAGCTTTAATGGTGCTCCTAGGAGAGTCAGTTTAAGCCTGAGTGAAATCCTTTGGAAAAGACTCATCTAAATTTTTTGGGTAGCTTAGAAAATCTTATGCGAAAGAAATCTGTTTGACAGGAGGATGAAGTCGCCCACCTCAAAGAAGGCGATCTACGTGAACCAGCACGCCCTCCCGTCGTGCCGAATACGGTTCGTCTGCAAGGGTACCCACATCCGAACCCGCGAACCTTACGCGGCGCTGTCCTCTCCCGCCGTGACGCCGAGCCCCACCCACTCCTCTCCCGGTTCCGAAGGCGGCCGCCGGAGCTCCTCATTCAGCCGCTGGTTTGGCTCCCCGCAGTCGAACTACGCCAACTCGCCGTCGCCGGAGGTTGCGATCGGAAGGGCGGGGGAGGTGCCGAGGAGCCTTTCTCTTAATTCCGTGGGGACTACTTGGTCTTCGTGCGAGGATGGGCAAGGTTTGTCGTCGCGGGCGTCGTCGTCGACGCTGTCAATGGAGAGGACCGGCGGCGAAGAATGTCCGCCGATGGAACCGGGTGTGGACGCTCCCGTACCCGTTGATCGTTCATTCCCGCAGGCAGAGACTTCTGAAGAACAGGTATGGCACAACTGCATATGCGTCTCTTAAACCGCTTTAACGGCTTACCCGCAGAACATACTGTGATGAAAATATCGTCGATAAAATCACATTTTCAATTGCTTTTCAAATATCACTAGTCCAGGGGTTTGTTTAAAAGTTTTATAGGGTATTTCACGGGTTTTCATGAAGTTGGAAAGTGAAAATGCAGGTGCACGATCTGCTTCATCTAGGTCTTGGCCTATGAATCCAAATCAGTGTTTGGATCTGAACCAGTTTTATAAACAATTGGGACCTTGCAATCAAAAGTTTTCTTATTGTGCAAAGAGATCAGCAGGAAACTTATGCTGATGTAATAGGGAATACAAACCCGATTCTAAACTCGGAAATGTCCTCACTTCAAGTTTATTTACTATCTTCAAGGGGGGATTTTTCTGCTTATCCAGAAATGAAAGCTGCACCAACCAATCTCGTCCATTATTCTACGTCTGCAACTTTTCTCATGAAGAGGATAACGGGACAGTAAAACCGTTTCGTAACTTTGCTATAGCATCAAAACAAAGTCTTTTTATGAAATTAGTTTTACTGCAAAAAGGTGAGTTTGTAGCATAGTTTTGACGTCATCCAAATCAGAACAGAGACCATATATGTTTACCATAACTCTCCTGTTAATTACATAACTCCCATTTATCTTGTAATGTGTAACTGATTAACCAAAATCTGTATTCTGAGAAGAAAGATAGGCTGTTACCATTTCAGTGACCAGCCCTGCACTTAAAATGGTGTGTGTGTGTGTGTGTGTATCAAGGCTTATTGTGGCAACTGCAGTTTCAGCAACAATCCCTGGAAATGGAAGAAATGCTGGCCCGGTTGAAGAAAGCCATGGAAGAAGCACAGTCTTCGAAGAAGGAAGCGTTTCAGGAGTCACAGTGGCGACAGCAAGCAGAGCAGGAGGCCCTCGAGGCCATACGTAGAGTGAGCGTTGAATGGACAGCTTCTCTTCTCTCCTCCAACTGTTTACAATTTGGTAAGAACATCTTTCTTTCTCTTTCCCTCTCAGGCAAGGATAGCGGAGGTTTTGTCCACAAAAGAGCAGAGGTTGAGGAAAGAGGCAGAGGCAGCGCTGTCAAGAGAAAGACTTGAGCTGGAAAAGCTAGTGAAGCAACACAAGGATGCCGTGAAAGAGCTACATGAGATGTCCATCGAGAAAGCTTCGCTTGAGAGACGCATCACAGAAGTGGTGCATGAGTTGGAAGAGAAGAATCAAAAGTTGGACGACCTTCTGCACGCGTTGGATGAGATGAAGAGGGAAAAGCTGGAGGTGCAGCGGCAGATGGAAGATGCTATGGCCAAGGTTGAAGAGCTCAACACCCGGCAGGAGGAATTTGGTGAAGCGTCTCGAATGGCGCATAGTTTCACGGAATTCTCTCTGGTAGAGCTGGTAGATGCTACCAACGGGTTTGACCCAGGATTGAAGATAGGGGAAGGAGGATTTGGCACAGTTTACAGAGGACGAATACGCTACACGACTGTCGCAATCAAGATGCTGAACTCTGAGAGCATGCAGGGAGGGTCTGAATTTCATCAAGAGGTAACTTGCTTATTATGATCATTTCTTTTTGTATTCAAAAACAATAATTTTGAGATAGCTCATAAGTAAAGATCTAAAGTCCTGGCTGAGTGGATAGTTCTTCCATGTACAATAATTGTTCTTATTCGAAATTGAAATAGATCACAGAACTGAGGGTGCATTGTGGCCCATATAGCTGTTTGGCCATGCGGAGCTTATAAAGCAAAACGTGATAGCGGAGTGTAACTGTTTTTCTTCTTTCGAGAATGAGATGGACCTAGCCGACCTGCTAGGAGACCCTCAAAGTTTTTTTATGAACCGGAGGTACCTTTTTCTTTTCGTTTCGTTTTTTCTGACAAATAAATCTTCTTCTGCAGGTGAATGTTCTCAGTAGAATGAGACATCCGCATCTTGTCACCCTTATTGGCGCATGTACTGAGTCGTGTGCACTTGTCTATGAATACCTTCCGAATGGCAGCCTAGAGGACAGACTAAGCTGTAAGGACGGCACCCCACCATTGACATGGCAAGCCCGGACTAGCATTGCAGCAGAAATCTGCTCTGCACTTCTCTTCCTCCATTCTGCTGGTGTCGTTCACGGCGACCTCAAGCCTGGAAACATCCTTCTAGATGCCAAACTTTCTGCCAAAATCGGTGACTTTGGGATCTGCCGTCTCCTCCCAGAGCAGAACTCAACTGTCAGCCTTTGCGTCACCACCAATCCCAAGGGCACATTCGCCTATATGGACCCAGAGTTCCTTGCTACCGGCGAGCTTACACCGCTTTCCGATGTCTACTCATTTGGGGTTATAATTCTGCAGTTGCTCACAGGGAGGCCACCATTGTGGATAGCTAGGGATGTCCATAAGGCAGTCTCTGCTAGGAATTTGCAGGCAATCATTGATCCGACAGCCGGTGATTGGCCATATGTTCAGGCAGTTCAGCTGGCCAACCTTGGGCTGGAATGCTGCAACATGAGCCGCAGATGCCGGCCAGATCTGGAAACAGAAGTTTGGAGGGTCTTGGAGCCATTGAAAGGTTCACTAGCACCATCCACACATTCCATGGTGACAGATTCTCGACGGCCTCCAGAATATTTCATCTGTCCCATATTCCAGGTTCGTATTACTAGAGATTGCTTAATATTTTTACAGACTATAACCTTGAATTCTTTAACTAAGAACAGCATGGTCAAATTATTTCATGTTGAAAACCTACTGGACACGGGGTCACGGCGCCACTGTCTTCAGCTATTGCTCAAGAGCAGAACAGCATCATCACTCATCAGCCATATTTGTAATTACATATTTTGTTATAGTATTTATGCTTATCTTGTGAAAATTGTCAATGATGCAGGAAATCATGCGGGATCCTCAGGTAGCAGCTGATGGTTTCACATATGAAGCAGAGGCATTACTGGGATGGCTGGACAGTGGCCATGACACTTCTCCAATGACGAACTTGAAGCTTAGCCACCTCAACCTGACACCAAATCGTGCTCTTCGCTCTGCAATCCAAGAGTGGTGTAGTCACTCCTGATCAGGTCAGTCGTGGAAGTTAGGAACCAGAAGACGCATTCAACTCCATCATTTCTGCATGTTCATGGAAGGAGAAAAGCTATCCTTCTCTCTGTCACAAGGAAATTAAGTTTGATGAATATTCCATGGGAAGTTGATTATGACTGTGGAAGATTCAATGTTGCATGAAATCACTACAGGTCTTGTTTCCAAGATCCATCAATAAATGCACTCGGAATGCGGTTCAGCCACTACACCTGGTAGTGATTCCCGTGCCCATTCTTCTGTCTCAAGTCCAGATTGCTCGCAACGTGGTTGCACGAACTTCATGCAATTGCACTTCAAAAATTACAGTTTGAAGACTTTTTTCGAAAATCTTACTGTATGAATTTAATCTTTTGGTCTGGAACTTTCAATCTAATCTCCTGGATCACTTTATGCAGTTGTGGTGTACATAAGATTTACTGGAATTGGAAATTCAGTCGACTAAACTTGTTGAAATTTTGAAAAACTATGTTATAAAAATTTTTACAAACCTGAATAAAGTGATTCAAGAATCTTTGTTTTCTAGGTTTTGGTCTATGATGTTGAAGTCCGTTTAACTAGCTTTTCCAAAAACGCTTGCAAAATTGACCTCTGAAGGTGTAATTTCACAAAGTTTGTGCAATAACGTGACACCTGATCTAGCATGAATCCTCAATTCCTCGTCCATGGTCGCAGGTTGGAAACTGTTGTAACTTTCCAACAAAAGAACTGTAAGTAACTTGGTGCTGGAGACAGAAAGTTGAAGTGCTGTCCACATTATGATAAACGGTGGCAGCTTTTCCCTGTAACTTGTAGTCCATGAAAAAGGTCAGCCAGCAAAAGGAAACAGCTTGTCATTGGCCTTCACAACCTGCAACAGGGGCATGTTTCTCTTTGTTTTTTTATTTATAGTGGTTGTATATTGTCTGTTGTTCCTGCTATGCGTAAGCATCGACCTTACACTGCAAATACTTGTATATTACCTTTGTAAACTGAAAAATCCCCTTTCTTTTTCTGTGGTCCTGTGGGACAAACTCTGTATAACATTAGGAAACTTCCAACCTTTTACATTATTGATCTCTCTCTCTCTCTCTCTCTCTCTTGTTGACTATTACAACTAAATATGGCACAGATATTTATGGCATTTCTGTGTATTTTTTGTAAAACCATACAAATATAATCTATGTGCTTGACTTGGTAAGAATCAACGCTTCGTTTTATTCAATTAAGGTGGTCATACAGGTATGATAACAATTTAAGAACTCAATGGCCCTTAAATTTCATAAATATTCTGGACTCAGAAAAACTATATGGGTGATCGTGTTGGAAGACTGCTTGAATACAAGTACAAAGAATCATGAGGTGGAAGCAATAATGAGCTGTCTAATCATATTAAATCATCTTACAAGTTGGCACATCATTTTCCTTTTCCCAAGCCAGATTGTTACGTGACAACTCATCTTAAGAAAAACATCCGGCACGAGCTAAGCGTATGAATTCCGATGGCTTACGCTTCCCCTCTTCTCAAGTCAGACTGTATTCGTGATCAATGTGATCAAGATTGGTAACAGGGGATATGCCATGGCCATTACTAAACCGTCAGCTGCAATTTGTGGATCCCTCATGATTTCCTACACTCAGTTATCTTCTGTAAGTCAGGCTGTTACGTGAAATTTTACAAGCACATCCCACTCATTTTCTCAGATCAAATTCAGAATGTTTTCTGCTGCATGTAAATTGCAGAAACATGTAAATGGGGGTCCAGTGGTTGCAATACTCTGTAGATCAAGATACGGCAGATGGGCCGTTCATGGATAGCCATTATCTTACAACGCTGGCTCTTGACCCACGTAGGCCCCAGTGGTTCAAGTCAACTCAGATGGGTTCTCCGAGAATATCCAAATCCTAAAAATGTTACAAAAGAAAATGCAGGAGTAGAAAGCGTCAAAGAGCCTTGTTTTTCTTTTTCTTGGCATTTTCTTGTGTGTTTTTTTATGGTGAAACAATACAAAATGAGTACCGGGAATATAAGAACTCAAGAGGGCATTATTTCACAAGACTGAAGGGACAACTAGCGCGTTATGTACCTTTAGAGGAAGATGGCAGAAACTTGTAAAGATGATTGTGAGGAGGACGTATTAATTCGAGGAAGATTGATGAAGCAATTCACATGTTATCACCTCAAAGTACCTTTCAAAAGTCGTCGAAATTTATGGAGTTACTTTCCTTGTGGTTTTTAAGTCGTTGGATTAACTTGAGGATTCATGTCGGTTCTCATGAGGTTTGATACTTTACTTTTCCTATTTCACATTTTGAAATAGTAAAATCCTTACGACAAACAGTGATAAAATTGGAATGATACAAAGAAGATTAGCATGACGCCTGCGCAAGGATGACACGCACAAATTGTGTATATATATATATATATATACATATGTATGTATGTATGTATGTATGCACAAATTATATATATATATATATATATATATATATATATATATATATATATATATATATATATATATATATTCAGAGAGAGAGAGAGAGAGAGAGAGAGAGAGAGCTATGCAGATGCTTCCTTCAGCGAAGGCCCCATAGGCATTTTTAAACGACTGGAAACTTATGGTGGGAACATCAAATGGATCCAAAACCCAGAACTCTTATGTGAAAATCAGCCTGAAAAACAACAGCTGGATGCTCTCTCTCTCTCTCTCTCTCTCTCTCTCGGTTCCATATTCATCTATACCCTCCAAGGCTCCAACGCTTCTGTTGTTCCATTAGTCCGGTCACTCCAAATACCAAACAGATTACATCGAAAACCATTTACCTTACCTTGTTTTGTACGAGCAAAAATTTTCACCCAGTCTTTCTCAGTCTCAATAAGCAGGATTTTCGTCTCCTTCTCCCACCTACTTTCATATTCGTTAGAAGTCTTGAGTCTCATGGCATTATTTCGAGGAAAGACCGGGTCTACTGGTTTCTTGTGAATTCGACTTTTAGTCATATATTTTCAATAAATAATGACTTCTTCTGGAGGGAAGCAGATTTTAGTAATTTAAACATCAATTCTGACACAATGGTATGTGATGACACCATCCAACTCCCAATTTGAGAAGAGACAATATGGATGTGTTAAGTTTTCAATCAGTAACTTCAGAGCACGATGATAGAGGATAAGGGAATCCTCCATATTTGAGCGCCATATTAAAATGCGTTCCTTGCCATAGCAATTTCATGGTTCAGCGCACCTAATACCTACAATTTTGAAAATAAAAAGATAACAAAGAAATGCAGTACCTTAAAAAACTAACAAAGAGCTCAACAGTCACAACATATACTGTCATGTACATAGATATTTACAGACAATCAACATTACTATTGCGTGGTGCCCCTCCAAGACACATTCATGCGCACGCACCATAGCTTCCTTGGAAACAAAAATCAGTATTTACAGATTGTCAGACAACCCCTTCAACATCTAACTACTAAATCACCTATTAGAGCATAAATGCATTGTGATTGAACCCAGACAGGTACCAGAAACCATAAGGATGGTGGGGATTGGCCAGAACGAGATGCAATTTTGAATTCTATTCAGACACCCTTAATTTTAGCACCAATCCTGCCGCAGCTGGAGCCACAACGCCAACTTCATCAAGAACCATACCTTCACAAAAGACACCCACTACGAAGTTGTTTATGAGCCTGAGGAGTTATCAAGCCAATCGCGGATTGCAGACCGAAGGGCAAGGTTTGGGATAAGATTAAGATGATCTAGCCTCAAATTTGTCATAGGAGATGTGTCATGGCCACCATCAAACCATGCTTGCAGTGCCTCTGCTTCATAGGTAAAGCCATCAGCTGCCACGTGTGGATCCTGCATGATATCCTGCAATTCAAGAAGAAGGGTGATAAAATCTGACACGTCAAATATATGAGACAAAAGGTTCTTAACATATTTGGATGAGCATCGAGCTCATGACTGTATATCAGAAATGCATTTACAAATTTGAATGTCGAATAGCCTAGGCCTAAAAAGTTTCATAGCCCTGTGCTCCGGGATATGTCCAGCTTCAGATCTATTTGTCTAAATTCAATATATTTGTGTGAATGATCCGCTCCATGTGAAGGAGTAACATGCATGGGCAGTCAATAGTCACATAAAAAAATCTAATTAGATGGAATCGCTGAATTCATGGGGCAGTTACTGTCAAGATCGAGGTTGACACTATTGAAGTCGAACACCCCTACTTTCCCTTAAATATCAAGCTGCGTTAGATTGCATGTCAACAGTCTGTTCTGCAAATAACAGAGCAGGCATTTAAGTGGAACCTTGCCATGAGACAACGGTAACATGGCTAGTGTTGATGCTACCTCAACTCAACCTCTTCCACTCAAACTGGACAAATACAATGGGTACTAGTATACTCACAGAATAAAACACTTCAGATTTTATGCAACAAAATCATTTGCCTGAATTCCAATATTATAAAGATGCATATTGAGCAACTACACTCAGCTAATAAAGTAAAGCAAAAGAAACAATCAAAAAATCAGAGGACCCATGCAAAAAATAAACAAGTAAATAAACATGCAGAAAGATGGATCAAATGGACAAAGTTTAGGAACATAAATGAGTTCATCTATGTCTATCAATTGCAATCTTCCAGCTTCCCTATAGAAAAGCACTCAAACTCCCAAAGCTGGTTAAACACACTAGATTGAAAAAACCGGAACACTGCAGGATATGCTAATGCAGTGAGAATTAATTATTCCCTAATGAACCAATGCTTCTATTTACAGCACTAATACAGTTGCTGCAACAAAAATATCTGTTCATTTACAATATAATGCAATATTTGACACGAAGATTCCCTTCATTCCTCCTACCTCTCCCCCAGTTTAAGAAATTGATCAAAGTATCTTCATATGCAACAATATCATTTTGTGAATCTGGGACCTTGATTCTTAGAAAATAATAATATCATTTACCTGAGAAATGGGGCAAATGAAATATGATGGAGGCTGTCGAGGCTCCACTGGTGCAGATGGAGGAACAAAGTTGGCTGTTGATGAGGGGCTCATTGGCTTTAATACCCTCCATACATGAGATTTCAAGTCAGGTCGAGAATCCCTTCTTGCCTTACAGCATTCCAACCCCAAATTTGCCAGTTGGACAACGTGAACATCGGGCCAGTCCCCAGCCACTGGATCAATTAAGTCTTTCAATTTTCCAGCAGGCACTGCCTTCCGGACCTCCTCCACAAGCAGCAATGGTGATCTCCCAGTTAGCAATCGAAGAATTATTACTCCAAATGAATAAATGTCTACCTGCTTGGTCAATGTCCCTTCCTCAAAAAATTCTGGGTCCATGTAAGAACGTAAACCAGCTGGGTCGTTGTTCACATACGTGTGGTAATGACCACAGAAAAGGTGGCTGATACCAGAATTAATAATCTTCACATTCAAATTCCCATCAAGAAGGATATTGCTGGGCTTGAGATTGCCATGGGTTATACCATTTGAATGAAGGAAGACAATGGCAGAGCATATCTCTGCAGCTATCCGTAATCTAGATTCCCATGTAAGTGGCCTTATCCCATCTTTTGAGAGCAAGCGGTCCTCGAGGCTGCCATTTGAGAGGTAGTCATACACCAAGGATTGAGGTTGCAAGCATAGTGCTATTGGGGTAGCAAGGTGTGGATGTTGTAGTTTAAACAGATTAATCATCTGTAGCAGGGAAAAGTTGTTAACTGTCAACTTTGGAAAAATTATGAGAAAATGTTGATGTGACTTTACAATATTTTTGCAACATGAAAAAGTTGACCGAATGATTTATAGTGCAAATGATATACACCATTTTATTCAGTTCATCCTGAATGTTATAATCCTAAACCAATTTGATGCACAAAATTAGAACATCAGGAGAATATAAACAATCCTCCCTTTTTGGCATCACATTATAACATGCAGCCCAGTTTACATGATCCAGCACTTTCCATCTCTTACCTGACTATTGCTATGATGAGACCTCAGATCATTCGTATTCTAGGATTTCTTAAGAAAACAAGGTTTGACATTTTGTTCTCCAAGAATGGGATACAATTTATGGTTGTTACCAAACGGAAAAAAAAAAAAAAAACAGCCTAAAAGAAAGATGAACATGTCCAAGGCTGGATTGACTATGTTCTATGTGAACAAGCATCCATGCAAAGATATCCAATCAAGTGATCAGAGGGTCAATTTGATGAAACTGATAACATGAATTATTAATGAAAAAAAATATTGAATTCCATCGTCCAAATGTGGGAGAAGAAAATCAACAGCTTACAGGGCATCAAAATCTGATGACCTGAAATATTAAATTTCTGCTTCAAAATTTGTGACTCAAAGCATGAATTTAACCAAAAAATGTTATGAATCCATTTGTACCACAAGAAAGTTGCTTCTGACTGAAGGCACACAGTGGCACATCTCTCTCTCTCTCTCTCTCTCTCTCTCTCTCTCTCTCTCTCTCTCTCTCTCTCTCTCTCTCTCTCTCTCGTATATATACATATATATAATTATATATATAGTGATGTATGTAGCATAGATATAAATCGAGATTTATAATAATGGATACAATAAAATTGCCACATTTGACAAACCGAATATACTGAGAATACAAAAGTAAATTGACACATCAATATCATAAAGATGACGTTCGACACAATGCAGAAAAAGAGCTAAGACATGCCACTTCCCCAACTTCACTCTTTAACAGTGAAACTATACCTACAAATACAACAAAATTCCAAAGACTTTTAGAGCAAGTTTTACATCCAAAAAGATTTAGACGCTAGCAGAAGCAGTCGGTTTCAGTTGTGATCATTCTCCAAAACATTTTATCCCTTCCAATTCAGGACATCATGTTTCCTAGATACCAACTAATTTCCCTCAAGGGTCTCCCAGCAAATTTATGAAATGAGAACATAAATAAGCCTAGACTTCAGTTTATTGAGATTAACATTTATGATCTTTGGTAGATGCTAACAAACTCACCATATCTCTACACTCTCAAGAATTCAGGAAGTCCATAGCAATTGGATTAAAAGATCTCACCTACATTCTAAATTTTCTCTATTAACTGTCCCTTTCCGTCTCTATCTAATTACATACTCAAATTCAATGTTCAAGTGAACTTGGCAACATCCATTACCAGCTATAATACTAGCTTTGCCTGCCTGTATGTGTGCAGGCAGCTAAATGTGAGTGGGCTCACTTCTATTCTGATTAACTGTGCCCTTTCAGTATGTAATGAGATCTTTTACTTTATTAGGCATGTGAACCTGTGAACAACCACTAATAACAATGGCAGCAGCTCTTCTTGTGCATGTATGAGCTACATGTGTGCTTTTGGGTCCCATTTTCATAACTGAACCACTTTTCAGTTTACTGAAAATTATATGTGTGTGTGTGTGTGTGTTTTATACTGAGTAAATAGGTACAAAATTGTTTCTTCTTGCCTCTAATTTTTTTTATTCCACCTCTTTCACTATCTCTGATGTGGTTGCTGCACATTTAATCATATTACAGAATTAGTGAGGAAAGTTTTTAACTGTATGTAAACTAGTTAGATGCTCCTCTTTAAATACCTCACGAAGAAACCTTGATCCCTGAGGAAACTCTGACCGAAGCACCTTAATGGCAACCATTTTAGTGTCAATCCATCCCTTGTATACAATTCCCAGACCTCCATTACCAATTTTTAAACCTTGGCTAAAATTGCTTGTTGCCTCAACCAATTCTGTATGTGTGAGTATAGTGTTGTAGTTCTGCAGTTCAGTTTCCGCTCGGAACTCATTCTCCGCTTCAGATGGTCCTTCACATTGATGTCTTAGCATCTCATCTAAGATGCATTGTAAGCTGTCAACTTCATTTTCAAGTGAATGTTTCTTGTCCCATGCATCTCGTAACTCTTCTCTCAGTACATTTACCTCTAGTCTCTCTTTAGCCAAAGATGCCTCCACGGCTTTCCTTTGTTTCTTTTCTTCTGTAAGCAAATCTTCCGCCAGCCTTGCCTGTCCAAGAGAACTTAAAAATATCATGATGGAAACTACAGACAGACTGAACAGAAAAGTAATGACATGCAAAATCATATGTTCTACCATGCATGACCATCACGCCCAAGTTCAGTTACGTACATCAATGTGAATCTACATAGAAAACCATGTGCTCTGTCGTAATGTCATCACGCCCAGATTAAATAACGTGCATGAATGTGATTCACCAATGTCCATTACTCATGCAACAGAAAGGACTTGTCTTTGGATTCTCATCACTATTCAAACACTGCCACACCCCACCACCCCCTCCCTCCCTCCCTTCTCAAACACATGCATACCCCCTCAGGTGTGCACGAAAACATGAAGATGTCATTTCCTTTCAGCAGTCAGAAAACAATGAACACATTTAGGGCGGTCATAAGTTTTATGGCCATCATAAAGTAACTGAATATTATACAGCCATAAATATGAATTCCAAATTCATTGTTTTAATTGTCAAACATAAACAAAATACTTTTATCAGGCACTTATGCTGAAGGACAGCAACTTAGGAAATTTACCCTGTGTTCAGCCTCAGATGCATCTTGTTCAGCTTTTTGACGATTCAACATTTCTTGATACTTCTCTTCTTTTGCCTGCCAGAGTTGATCATGCAACTCCTCGATTGTTTTCATGTCTTCCTGTTACAATTTTATAGCAAAGAAGGGTTAATTTGAGCTCCATATGGGTGGATCGTTGCCCTTTGTTCTCCTATAACAATTTAAATGCAAATAAGGGTTTATATGAGATTCCAAAGGGTACTGGAAAGTCTTTTCCTAATACAAGCTTGCTCTCCAAGATTCTAGAAAAGTATTCTGTTATTCCGTAGATTGTGAGGATGAACTATAAAAAAATATGAGCATTAAATGAAGTACAAGTCTCAACAGAAACAAAAGCTGCCATTTAGAAGGGCAGGGTGATCAGATGACAAACTTCCCATTTGTCCGATTAGCACAATTCAATATGCTATAGTCTCTGCATCCTAGAGGACCTTTTAATTGGTGTCTGAAGTCTGAACAGTAAAATTTGAAATACTTACTTCGTGCTGCTTCCTGAATTCATCTTGAGCTGCCTTTTGTTGCTTATGTAATTTCTCAAACCCTTCCTCCATTGTTCGCTCCACAAAATCGTGCAACTCGTCCATTGTAACAATTTCACTGCAGAAATAGTTGTTGATTGCAGGTTTTGTCTGCTAGAAAATTCACCAGCCCAGCCCTATTAGTGGCAAAAAGGAAACAACCTACAAGGCTGTTCTCCACACAAAAAATATGGGAACCACGTAATCTGATTTAATTCCCTTAGTGCAAATGCATTGGGTCTCGAGTAAAAACAGGGTTCTACATTTGATACCTTAGCAATTCGTGAGCCTGTGCTATAGCATGTCAGACAAAGTCACACAAATCTTTGCTGCTTCTCAGATATCCTGCACAAATTCACGATAGTCATAAGAATCTCCAGTATAGGATTCAGAGACTAATTGAAATGCATTTTCTATTGGTTTTCCCAAAAATCCTGAGAACCAGTTCACCAAATATGGTCACCTCCATTTCAGTAATGGTTTAGCCTGATTTTCCTTGAACATGCGTTCATGAATCATGTGTGTATATGAGTCAAAAAACAGAAAAATTGGAAACATCAATCCATGGAGAATAAGATGTAAAACGCCCATGACACAAGATGGACAGATTTCAGCTGTTTTAGAACCATAAATGTATATCAACTCTTTGGTTATCTGCAAAAGTAAGCAAACTATTCTGCAATATTGCATACGGAACGGTACTATTGAACTACACAATAGGCCCGTAGTTCGCACAAGAAAAATAGAAAGAATAAATGACATAGAGAACCACGAACTGGCTCTTTTCGATTCTAGCAACAATTTATCTTCGTCAGTTCTCCATCCAGAAAAATTCAGTCATGTTGAAAATACTACCGCTGAACCTTAAGGTTTCACATTACTTGTTCATGCAGCAACTACCGCTAGCAAGAAGGGATACATCACAAACTAAAGCTTTTATGAAATAATGAAAGTAAGAGAAGCAGATCTCAGGGTAGCAATCATTTAAGAAACACACGAGAAAAAGCAAAATAAATACAGGACTCAGTTCACATACAACAAAAAAACAAAGGGGCAGAACCACGTACTTCTACACATCAAAAGCACTCCGCTTCGCTATAAAACCATAACCCTTTACGTCAACCATTGTTGAAATAACAAAAAAGGAGAATATCAAGAGGCTGCCCACCGAAAAAGTACGTTTACAGAAACACCCATCAAAGAATCACCAAAAATCTAGGAAACCAACCATGTACTAAAACTGACAAAGGAACAAGATACCAACAGGTGCAGACTGCAGAGAAAACAGAATGAAGCACTCCATATCTCAACTCTCCTCAAATATCAAACCAATCGAAATAACAGAGAACCAACACGTCCACGTACTTCACGGTCGTCATTGTATCTAAAACAAAGCACAGGTTTTCTTATCGGTTCTGCTACCTATGAAACAAAAGAGAGAGAGAGAAGGGAGGAATGGAGCAAGCCCTCGTTTAAGATCAACGAACGCGCCAAGAAGTCTCCCCCTGTCCCTCTCTCTCTTTCAGTTTGCAGCTTCTGCGTTGCCGCCCTTTCACCTGTGGATCACGAAAGGGGGAAATGAAATTTCCATGTCTTTTGTCCCTACCCGTTATGTAACGTGGAATAGTCGTTTCTTTCTTGCCTCGCGTTGTTCCGTCTGCCGCCGTTCCCTTGCTGCTTCTTCCGCAAGACAACACATGTAGATGCCCAACTGAAAAACTTGATACTTAATTATTTAAGACATTCTAACTTAAATTATTATATGAAAAGGAAATTTATTGATTTTCAAACTTACCTGCCCTTGTATAATTTTTTAAACGAAAAACTGTTTCGAATTTTTTCAAACATGGTTCTTTTTAGTGAAAACTGTTTTAAAAAAATTATAATAAACTTGTCCCCATCTAAGAAAAAGAAAAGGTAATTACAGCTTTTTTCTAATTTCACTCTCTAATGCTAAATTACATTTCCATTATTTTATTTACTACTTCGTTTCTCAAGTAAACGGAAGTTCACTTCGTCCTTTTATTTGATAGTTCGTATGAAAAATGTATTTTTATTAACAATTACACAAGTCTTATCTCTTTTCTGAAAAGTTGTACCCAAAAGCTTGGCTGGGACCAAGAGTCTGACACAAAGAACACGACGTGTCACAGAGATCCAAAAAAAACAAATCATGTTCACAATCTCAAAATTACCCAAGCATTTTTTTTTTACTAACTATTTTCTTGATGCAAGCTTCAGTTTTAAGCTATGTCACCGCGGTATGGGTACGGGTGCTGGTACGGGTACGAGAAAACGAATATGGGTACGGCGTTTTTAAAAATAATGGTACGGTTATGATGTATTTTTTTTGTAATAATATTAATTTTTAATTAAATTATACTTGCGCA
>JAANDH010000040.1:249089-381204 GCA_011799765.1 Nymphaea thermarum
CCAAATTGCGCTTATATGATATCTCCGGTTCACTGATTCACATCGAGAACCTTGCTAATTCAAGCTTAAATGGGGTTTAAATAAGAAATTTCATGAGCAAAGCTTCAACGTTTCTTTCTTGTTTGATTAATTCTCAGCAAATTAAATCAACCATGTATTGTTTGAGGCTGGTTTTGTATTGTTTGAGGAACGTTTTGTAATGTTTGAGGCTGGTTATGAACAACTTTCACCCAAAACGGAGGCTGGTTTTGTATTGTTTGAGAAACGTTTTGTAATGTTTGAGGCTGGTTATGAACAACTTTCACCCAAAACGGAGGCTGGTTTTGTATTGTTTGAGGAAATTTTTTAGTCCTGTATTGAAGTTTCTGGAAAAAGAAAGTCACAATATAATAAACTAAATGAATGCTTCACTCAGAACCTCGACGGGTGAGAAACGGTAGAGGCTGTTTTTCCAGATTATGGATCATTGGATCTGGTTCCAAGTCGGAATCATATCCAAACATATTATTTTACCAGATTTTGGATCTGGTTCCGAGTCGGATTTCAAATTTTGAAATTTTGGAAGATTCAAAGTACCACCGCGTACCGCCGTACCGGTACTGCCGTACCGGCACTGCCGTACCGGCATACCGGTACCGGTACGCGGGGCAAAACCGCATACCGCGGTGACTCAGGTTTTAAGTTTTAACGACTATCAAAAACAAGAGACTCGGATTAAATTACCTTTTGAAGAATTAGCTTAGCGCCGTCTTATGAGAATCCTCAAATGCCTTTTTCGAACAATGGAATAAAGGTTATTGGAACTTATCAAACATTAAATGAAAATTATTTTCTTCAACCTGCTGATGTTCAACAGTAAAAACTCATATGAAAAAAATCCGTTTAACAAATGAAATAAAAGAACCATAAAATTTCATGTAGGAAAGAGCAAGAACGTTATTAATTGGACAAATTTTAAGAAAGGTCACGGAGGGTTCAAGTTGGTGGTATTCTTTTGACACAAAGGGCGTAGTATAGCTGGTCAAGTGGGCATGTAGAAGACATGTCGATTCTCGTGGGTGCTTCTGTAAAAAAAAATAGAAATGCAACACCATAATTGACATTTTCTGATCTTTTCAAACTTATCGGTTGTTAACATCCTACTCACCCAAATGAGGTAGCACTCTTTAACCTTATAAACAAAATAAGTGGCAGACATGATCCGTATACATTCTAAAACCAAAGCAGTAACATGAAATTCATGTTTGTCTTAATGTCTAGATCATATTTTACAATCAAAATTCATTCATAGAATCATTTTAGAACGCTCCCCTAGAAAAATTCTGATTTTTTACATTGCAAAACATTTTAGCGTTCAAAATAAAGAGATGGCATCCACATGCCTAGTTTAATAAAAAGGAACCCACACATACATTTTATATAATAAGAAATTACCTTTTTTTCAACAAAATTGCAATAGGAACTAATACATTATTCATGAATATATCTTGAAGATTGTGACAGATTCACGAAACATTTTGTTAGGATCCCCATTATCACATAACCCTCTAAAAGTGGGGAAAGAGGATTGACTTTTGTTAGGACAATGGGATTTTCTCCTGCTCGATTGTTCTTCTAAAATATGTCTAATTTGCATGAATAATATATATTTAGTAGGCAACACGAATATAACATCTGAGGACCACCAATGATAGACCCTTTTTTTTTTTTTTAGGACAAAGTCAAAGGATTAGGATATATAACAAGGTGGACTTGATAATGACATTATTTTTTTATACAGATTTGATCCTTACTCAAAATGTGGAATTAGTCAAAAACATATAAAAAGTTTTCATATCGAAAAGCCGTACCCACAGGTCCCAAAAAATTGAATCTTAGAAATTTCCTTTGTGTCGTTAAGTTTAGACTTGTTAAAAAAAAAAAGAATGGATTATGATTTAGTGTGTGGCGCATCGGCAACTTCCTAGTTTCTTCATAGAGAAGCCATTCAGGGGCGGAGGGAGGAGGGGGGCCGTCTAGGCCATGGCCCCATCCTGGCCAATGAAAAAAAAACTTTTATATTGAAAAAAATATTTTTTTTAATCATTTTATATATTTTTAAGATTTAAATTCAGTTTGGCCCTATTAGATCTAGAGGTTGGTTGGAATTTATTGGAAGAGTGGGAGTCTTTAAAAACAGAGTCGACTTAAGACGCTGCCTAAGTTGGTTCGGTTCACAGAGTAATTCCTAGCCAATTTTTTACTCCAACCAATACTCACAAACACCCAAAGGATAGCGATGCACGGAGAAAGAAAAAGTGAAAACGAGAACCCGCTAGAAGGAGGGCTTCAACCTCCGACCTTGTGGTTAACAGCCACACGCTCTAACCAACTGAGCTATTCCAGCTTACGGAAAGCATTTGTAAAGATATGGAAACATATTTAACCAGGCGAGCTCATCTTGTCATCTTTTTTTTTTTTCTTTTTTCTTTTTTTGACTTTTTAACATCAAAAAAGAGAAAATTCATAAGACCCAAACTATTGCCTGCCCCAACCCAAGCAATTGGGGCCACGGCAAGGTGAAAGTATACCAATTTTACTATGTTCTTCATATCTACGTCATTGTTGTGAAAGACATCAGCAATTCCAAGACAAATTTTATTATTTTAATTCTAAATCATGGCCAGCATCATAATCACATCGTCAATAAACTAAGTTTGCAATTGGCACATCTCCTCTTCTAGTACTCACGTCATCTCATTACAAGAAAAATAGTTTTGACGAACAGAACGTTAAAGGCTGATCTGATGCGCAAAGGAAAGAATGAACCTATCAGAAGTTGTAGAGTCGAAACGCAAACATCAACTACCCACACGCTCCAACAGGTGTACATTGTAATATTTCAAGAATCTGCTTCAGTGTTCCTTCACAAAATGTTCTCTAGTTTCTTAAGGGGTTGTTTGGCAAGTAAAACATGTTGTTTGTGTTATATGAATTTATTCCGTTTGGCCCGCCTCTGAAAGAAATCCTGGTTCTGCCCCTATTAGTAGGTACAAAACTAATCGGATTGTCGGGATTGAAGTCTGAGTTCAGAAGGGGTTTTTCGGATCCAATCTCTCCAAAGGCAGAGCTCTAACAGAGTCAGCAATCGTGAAGCTCTAACAGAGTCAGCAATCGTGATGATCACATATCACATGACCTGAATTCCAGGTGCAACATATCACATGATATAAATTCGACATGCTACACTGTTGCGACAGGACATGCTAGTCTGCTGCTACAGCGATGCAGCCTGCACTCAGATGCAACTGCACTCAAATGTACCAGATGCAACCTGCTGGTATCACTTATCAAGATAGATCAATTCTTTTGGCTATAGTACAAATAACGTTTCGAAATTTTAAAGGACGAGGTTTTTCTCAAATATAATCCGATGAGTTTGAAAAAATCGATAAAAGTATGATAAATTTAAAAAAAGTAAGAATAAGAGAAATAAAATAAGAGAAAAACTAATAACTCAAACATCAAAAGATAAGATTTGCAACAAATAAAAAAAAACTGAAAAAAGTAAAACAGCAAAAAAACACACAAAAAAACATTAAAAAAGTGTTTTTTTGTTTTTAATGTTTTTTTAAAACACATTTTTTAAGTTTTAAACGGTCATTTAATTTATCATGTTTTTTTTTTTTAAACACGTTTTCTGATTACTATGCTTTTAGCTTATAAAACTCCTCTGAATGTTTAAAATATGATTTTTTATGTTGATTTTCATAGTTTCAGGCATGAGCTCATTGCATAATTCACTCTTTCAACCATCCAACCTCGCTCGAGGTTAACGGATAAAACGAAAAGAAAAACTATGAATACTTTGTCATTATGTATTAGTCCACAACTTTTTCTTATTACTTTTCTCTCACCTAAGAAAAAATTGTACATAATGACAAAGCATTAACAGCTTTTTCTCTTTCTTTATCTTTTAACCTCATACTAAATTAGATGGTTGAACGATTCTAAAAAACCGAAGTCACCATTTAATTTCTCTCTCTCTCTCTCTCTCTCTCTATATATATATATATATATATATATATATATATATATATATATATATATATATATATATATATATATATATATATATATATATTCACCGATTGCTCAATCACAATTATCGGCCCCCTGCAGTAGTTTCTCTGCACAAGACGCAACTTTTGTGTAAAGTTGCCCTTTCAATAAAATTAGAATCGTGACATAATGCATAGGATGCACATGAGATGTTCCCTCCTGCAGCCTACGAAAAATAGATGCACAGGAGCAGCAGCAAAATAAATAGCAGGCACATGGTTGGTAGCGGCTGTTAAAACTATTTTACAACTAACTGGTGCACAACTTTGGCCATGACAGCAGTTCGGTCGAGAGCAAACTCGGCAGATTTTTCAGAGGTACTCCAGCCATCAATGTCAGTGGAAATACACTGCAATTTCTACTAGAAGCCCCGAGTTCAAAATGGGCTTCCACACGGACTTTTGCCTTCAACATTTGGTTTTCCTGCTGCTTTCCATAGCAACTGGAATCTTCACCAAAATCCACAAGTGGGGATCGGAAGCAACAGACAATGCACAACATGGTCTTTCATGCTGCACAAAGGGATGACAGGAGCTTGTGTTCGATTGAGACCTGTTCAGACAAAAAATGAAGATGTCAATCTAGTTTTCAGTGCCTGAATGCACATGGCAAAAACTGCCCGTGACACAAGGAGTGCTTTGAAAAAGTAATATAAAACAGGTAGATTCCGACCTCCCTAAATTTTATTAACTGTTTAATAATGCCACAAAGCCTAAGTCATTTGATAGAAAGAGATGTGCAGCACAAATTCCACTAGCAAAAAAAGAAAAAAAAATGTTAGCTACATTCATCATTAGAAAAAACATGAAAAAAGAAAATTGTTAGGAAGAACACACAAAACTCTCATTTCGCACTATTAAGAAGGGGTTAGAAGCAACAAGGAAGAAGACAAAGATTTACGTGGTTCGGCGCAATAATCTCCTACGTCCACGGTCACACAGATCTTTCATTATTCACTCTCAGATGAATACAGAGAGAGATGACCAAAATGAAACGGCAGCCCCCCTCACAACATAAGGATTAGAGCAAACCTGTATTTGTATAAAATGACATAAATACTCTTACATAAGAATATCTCATTTTCCCAAGTAATGACTCTCCCTATCGTTTTGACCGAAGAACTGACATAGATTCCCAACAATAAAAACTCTGTCAGCGACCACAATATAGACTTTATCATTCACCACACTGAAAAAATGAAAAAAAAATGAATTTTATTTGAAACTTACGGTCGCCATAGCAGCACCAAGGATAGGCAAATCGTGAAAAAAGGCAGGCTAAAATGAAAATCACCGCAGTAGTTGCTAAAAATTGCCAAGCTCCCCAATATAACTGCTTAATTAACATTGATTATGAAAGATGTGCTCGAACATTGTAAAAGACTAAAAGTTGAAACCATCAAGTGGGTTATATAAGGTCAGACATATCAAAACATTTAGCTGTCAAAAAGGGAAAAGAAAAACATGAGAGACAGAGAGCCAGAGAAGTCAGGAAGGGAACAACCCAAACTCTCTCTAATAATAGGCAGACACACGAAGTTGGAACTTGCCCACTCTGGCTCTATGAAGCACCATAAATGCCTACAACCCCTTTTGAAGCTCTTTAATCACAATGTCACAATTGGTTACCTGCGCAGCAAGTAAGCTTATGTCAAAGCTTCAGTATGAATGAACATGCTTAGCCCTCAGAAATCCAACGTCTTTTAGCATGCAGAAGTAGTGAATACTCCATGGCAAGCATAACATGCATTAACCGAGCAATAGGAAACTAATTTGACAAACAAATGCATTCACAAAATAACGGATCCCCATGACTCATTATTAGAAGCATATACCCAGTGTTGTGTAATGTAAACGCTGAGAATTCCTGTGAACTGAACTAAATAAGTTAAATTTCAGGAAAGCAGTTACCATCAACCATTCTACTTAAGCAACTAGGAATTATCATCATACAAGTTTAATCAACATCTAATTAATATAAATAACAAAATAAGATAATCTAAGTATGGTCAGCAAGTAAATCTTACCTGTAAATCTTCGCTGGGAAGAATCGCCAGTAATGGATATTGGAACTTGCCGTCTCTCTTGACCTAATGAATCAATTTCTTGCATCCTTTCGGGCCAACCTGAATTAAGTCTCCTTGCAAAATCTTCAACTTCCCTGAAGTTATGAATATCAAAATTAAAAGCAGAGATTTTAACCCCATAACATCTGAATTAGAAAGAATACCCTCAGGCACGTAAATCTTACTTGAAAGCAAATAAGAATAATTTCTGGAGTTCACAAAACAGTAAAAAAAAAGTGATAACAATCACAAGAATAGAATTGTAATAGCATGGCTCCCTCCCACACCGAGGCCAGGCCCGTGGTTTGCCCCAACCCGCACCTTAGAGCCCTCAAAGATTTTTCACAATCTTTAATGCAGGACTATACTTCTCATAGTCGGATATTACAATCCACCACCCGTATGGTACACGCGCCTACGCATGTAAGACTCTAAGTATGAGTGTTGAACCTGCTCTCATCCACTGTAACAACAACCTGACTCACTCTCACACCAAGTTCAAGCCCTTGGTTTGGCAGATCCCAACTACCTTATAATAGCTTTAGTTTTCACTCTCACACTTCGCCAACCACCTTATAAAACCCTTCAATTTATCACAATCTTACATACGAAATTAAACTTTTCTTCATATCTACGTTATGTTGTGAAAGACATCAGCAATTCCAAGACAAATTTTATTATTTTACTTCTAAATCATGGCCGGCATCATAATCACATCGTCAATAAACTAAGTTTGCAATTGGCACATCTCCCCTTCTAGTACTCACGTGATCTCATTACAAGAAAAATAGTTTTGACGAACAGAACGTTAAAGGCTGATATGATGCGCAAAGGAAAGAATGAACCTGTCAGAAGTTGTAGAGTCGAAACGCAAACATCAACTACCCACACGCTCCAACAGGTGTACATTGTAATATTTCAAGAATCTGCTTAAGTGTTCCTTCACAAAATGTTCTCTAGTTTCTTAAGGGGCCGTTTGGCACTTCAACTATTTTGTGAGTGTTATATGAATCTATTCCAAAGATTGTGACAAATTCATGAAACATAAAACTATGTGTTTATAAATTTATCCTAATCATTGCGATAGATTATGAAACAGTCACAACAGCCACACAGATAGATTCATTGCCGAAAGAAAGTCTGGCATGCCTAAGTCGAGACTAACACTCCTGAAAAGAATGTTGCACCAGCCACACAGATACAGTGACAACGAGAGCAGCCTTTGTTTCCTGAAGCGTTTTTCCGCAAAGCTAATCATGCACGACCAAAACCCTAAAAGTGGACACATGATATATGCTTTTGGCATTTCACACTTTGCAAGATTCAATGGACTACGCATATTTATTCTTGTTGCCTCACAGTCACAGACCATTCGAATCCGATCCGTTGACATCCCTACTCACAGACCACCTTCCGAAGTTGAAGAGCCATTCTGTGTAAGAAAGAATGCACAGTTGCTTGCCCTCAACAGCAACAGAAGAAGACAACTCACCTCTTGTACGAGAAGACCAACAAGAACGCTTCCTCCAAAATGAACTGGTAGGTACAAAACTGATTGGATTGTCTGCACTGAAGTCTAGGGTTTAAGGGATCCAAATCTCTCCAAAGGCGGCAAGCGAATGGAGAGGGAAAGGGAAAGGGAAGGAAAACGTCTATTTTTTTTCCCTCTCAATCTCTTCATTTTTAGGGGAATTATAATTACATTAAAAAATAATTTCCTCCCCCTCCCTTTTTCCTTTGCATTCAAACATAGTTATTTCTTCTTTCATTCCTCTTATTATTAAGTAATCATCAACACACAAAAAAGAACTTTTTTTCCATTCCTTTCTTTCCCTCTCCTTCCATCCAAACAGACTGTAACAGAGGTCAGCAATCGTAATGATCACATATCACATGAATTCGACATGCGACATATCACATGATATACATTACATATCACATGATATAAATTCGACATGCTACACAGTTGCTTCAGCCTACAGGACATGCTAGTCTGTTGCTACAGCAAAACTCAAATGTACCAGATGCCGCCAGAATATATCACTTATGGCCAACAGACCGATCCGCTTATAAAAGTCCTCTGAATGTTTGAAATATGATTTTCATAGTTTTAGACATGAGCTCATTGCATAATTCACTCTTTCAGCCATCCAACCTCGTTGGAGGTTGACAGATAAAACAAAGAGAAAAAAACTATCGAATATTTTTGTCATTATGTATTTACCAAAACTTTTCCTGATTACTTTTCTCTCAACCTACGAAAAAATTGTAAACTAATACATAGTGACAAAATATTCATACCTTTTTCTCTTTGTTTTATCCCTTAACATCAAACGAGGTTAGATGACTGAACGACTCTACAAAACCAAAGTCACCATTCAATTCTCTCTCTCTCTCTCTCTCTCTCTCTCTCTCTCTATATATATATATATATATATATATATATATATATATATATATATATATATATATATATATATATATATATATATATATATATTCACCGATTGCTCAATCACAATTATCGCCCCCCTGCAATAGTTTCCCTGCACATGACGCAACTTTTGTGTAAAGCTGCCCTTTCAATAAAATTAGAATCGTATCATAATGCATAGGATTCACATGAGATGTCAGATGTTCCTTCCCGCAGCCTACGAAAAATAGATGCACAGGAGCAGTAGCAAAATACATAGCAGGCACATGGTTGGTAACGGCTGTTAAAACTATTTTACAACTAACTGGTGCACAACTTTGGCCACGAGAGCAGTTCGGTCGAGAGCAAACTTGGCAGATTTTTCAGAGGTACTCCAGCCATCAATATCAGTGGAAATACACTGCAATTTGTACTAGAAGCCCTGAGTTCAAAATGGGCTTCCACACGGACTTTTGCCTTCAACATTTGGTTTTTCTGCTGCTTTCCATAGCAATTGGAATCTTTACCAAAATCCACAAGTGGGGATCGGAAGCAACACACAATGCACAACATGGTCTTTCATGCTGCACAAAGGGATGACAGGAGCTTATGTTCGGTTGAGACCTGTTCAGACAAAAAATAAAGACGTCAATGTAATTTTCAACGGCCGAATGCACATGGCAAAAAACTGCCCGTGACACAAGTAATACTTTGAGAATGTAACCTAAATACGTCAATATAAAACAGGCAGATGCAGACTAAACTCTCTCTCTATATGTGCACACACACGACACACAACTCCCTAAATTTTATTAACTATTTAATAATGCCACAAAGCCTAAGTCATTTGATAGAAAGGGATGTGTAGCACAAATTCCACTAGCAAAAAAAGAAAAAAATACGTTAGGTACATTCATTAAAAAAAAACAAGAAAGGAAGAAAATCCTATTTTCCTAAGTAATGACTCTCCCTATCATTTTGACTGAAGAACAGACATAGATTCCCAACAATAAAAACTCTATCAGTGACCACAATATAGACTTTATCATTGACCACACTGAAAAAATAAAAAAATGAATTTTATTTGAAACTTCCGGTCGCCATAGCAGCACCAAGGATAGGCAAATCGTGAAAAAAGGCAGCCTAAAATGAAAATCATTGCCACAGTTGCTCAAAATTGCCAAGCTCCCCAATATAACTACCTAATTCAAAGTTACCTCAAATATGCAACAAGAAAAGCCATTAGAAGGAGTTTTAAGGACATATATATCAAAATACTATACTACTAAGTGAAGTAAAAGCTGATGTGAAAACCCAAGAACATTACATACCCAACTGCATCATAGCAATCAAGATCCAAAAGCATGACAAAACATTAATTATGAAAGATGTGCTTGAACATTGTAAAAGACTAAAAGTTGAAACCAACAAGTGGGTTATATATGGTCAGACAACAAAATATTTAGCTGTCAAAAAGGGAAAGAAAAACATGAGAGACAGAGAGCCAGAGAAGTCAGGAAGGGAACAACCCAAACTAAGAGTGGGCATTGCCCACTCCCGCCTGACCATCTCTAATAATAGGCAGACACCCGAAGTTGGAACTTGCCCACTCTGGCTCTATGAAGCTCCATAAATGCCTACAACCCCTTTTGGAGCTCTTTAATCACAATGTCACAATTGGTTACCTGCGCAACAAGTAAGCTTATGTAAAGAGTCCCTTATTGGTATCTGAATGAAACTACAATTCCTAAGGTTAAAAGCCTAGAATACCATGGAAATTATCAAAAAAGCCCCAGACTAGTAGTTATGACAAGCAAATTTCAAACTAAAAAATTGGCTAAACTCAGATAATAAAAAAAAAGATTCCAACGTTAGGTTAATACTAACTTTGATGTCAAGCCCCTCCCCAACCAACACCCCCAATCCCCCTCCCCCAGCCAAACTTTTACATAAAAGTGGCATACTGCCAGTGCCCTAACCTATCAGCTTTCCACCATCTAATGTGTGCTCTATACTAAAGGTGGAAGAATTGAACACTGTAAGAAATGTCTCCCATACTAAAGGTGGAAAAATTGGACACTATAAGAAATGTATGAATGAACATGATTAGCCCTCAGAAATCCAACGTCTTTTAGCATGCAGAAGTACTGAATACTCCATGGCAAGCATAGCATGCATTAACCAAGCAAGAGGAAACTAATTTGACAAACAAATGCATTCACACAAAAAACGGATCCCCATGACTCATTATTAGAAGCGTATACTCAGTGTTGTGTACTGTAAAAGTTAAGAATTCCTATGAACTGAACTAAATAAATTAAATTTCAGGAAAGCAGTTTAAACATGTACCAGCAGCCTTTCTACTTAAGCAACTAGGAATCATCATCATACAAGTTTAATCAACATCTACCTAATATAAATAACAAAAGAAGATAATCTAAATATGGTCAGCAAGTAAATCTTACCTGTAAATCTTCGCTGGGAAGAATCGCCAGTAATGGATATTGGAACTTGCCGTCTCTCTTGACCTAAAAGAATTTCTTGCATCCTTTCAGGCCAACCTGAATTAAGTCTCCTTGCAAAATCTTCAACTTCCCTGAATTTATGAATATCAAAATTAAAAGTAGAGATTTTAGCTCCATAACATCTGAATTAGCAAGAATACCCTCAGGCATGTAAATCTTACTTGAAAGCAAATAAGAATAATTTCTGTGGTTCACAAAACAGTATGAAAAAATTGATAACAATCACAAGAATAGAATTGTAATAGCCTGGCCCCCTCCCACACCAGGCCCAGGCCCGTGGTTTGGCCCAACCCGCACCCTAGAGCCCTCAAAGATTTTTCACAATCTTTAATGCAGGACTAAACTTCTCATGGTGGGATTACAATCCACCACCCTTAACGTACACGTGCCTGTGCATGTAGGACTTCAAGTATGAGTGTTGAACCGGCTCTCATCCACTATAACGACCTGACTCACTCTCACACCAAGCTCAAGCCCTTCGTTTGGCAGATCCCAAATACCTTGTAATAGCTTCAGTTTCCACTCAAAAAATAGTAAGAATCAGGACAATCTATCACTTCGCCAACGACCTTATAAATCCCTTCAACTTATCACAATCTTACATACGAAACTAAACTTTTCAATGTACGTTGTTGCAATCCACCCACTCGAGGCAAACACATGGACACTTTTTTTTTTGGGTTTGGAGTGTAAAAGTTTAGTTTCGTATTGAAGAATGTGACGAATCTGCGATGACATATAAGGAGGTTGGCTACATGGGCAAGTATTGTCAAGTGTTGGAGTGTGAAAGTTTACTCTTGTATCGAAGAATGTGAAGAATCTGCAACAACTTATAAGGAAGTTGGCTACATGGTCAAATGTTTTAGGGCGGAAATCAAAGTTGCTAGGGGGTGGATTGGGATCCACCAGACCGAGGACCCGTGCCCAATGTAAGACTGAGTCAAGTTGTTACAAGATTAGTAAGACAATGAATTATCTCCATAAACCAAACTACAACACATCTTCATGTTCCAATGCCAAATTAATTACACATAAATAGCGCTAAGTCAGTCACATGCAGAACACTGCAATGAGGTCGAGTGCTGATTCAGGCTCTTTAACTTACTTGATCACCAATGATTGCCGAAACTCTTGGAGAGGTTTTATTTGAGTAATGCAAGTTAAAAAAAAAAGTCAGTCTTGACAAAGAGATCATAACTCTGCCCTACAAGTTATATATATACGGCCCTAAAAGTTATACATGTACCGGCACCCATACTCGTACCTATGTGACATAGTCCAAGACCATATAGAAAAGTAGCATAATTTAATTGTGAAGCTCCTAGTATATTTCTTGTTCAAGTGAGGTGGCAAAGTCAATACTCGATAACGTAACAAACTCTATGAGGTATACATTTTTTATCTGGTTATTGATAAAGCTATCCTAAGCTTGCCATATATATGTGCATCTACATGAATGCCTTTTCTTGGTAGAAACCATGGAAAGAAGATAAAGAGAACCTCATTTAAAAGCAACTAGTTGGATGCATTGGCCACCAAAAATATAATCAATAGAAAATATTAAGAGATAAAAATAGGAGTGTCAAAAGTAATAACTAATAAAGGACATAAAATATCACTATAGATCAAGTACGCCTATAGGCAAACAGAAATCATGTTTAATAGAAAGAAGGAACTCCGTACAAGCAGAACATGTTAGATAGGGGAAGAAACACCAGGCAAAGAAAAGGCCAGCTAGTTCATGGGTTGACATGACAAGAAAGCATGGATCTAGGCCCTCCCATTTCCCATAATCCCTCTAAAACCTAATCCACAGATGTAAAATCATCATAGCTAGCAAAAATATCATACAGGGATCGATGCCTTTTGGATTTCTACCAGAGATGTTTCCAGGCTGTAGTCCAGAATTCAGAGGCCAAGGAAGCAAGCAGTTACTAGGCTGCAAGCCTGCAACTTCCAAGGTCAATCTCCTAAAAATCCATTTTTTCCTTATCCAAGACAAGGCACAGAAAATCTACTTTCAGTGGATATCAAGACGTAGATATGATTTTAAAGTGAGAACTACAAAATTGATATATTTAGTTTGGCACATGCCCTTAAGAGGCAGGTGCAGGGAAGAGAGAGTGAATGTATGTAGTGTGTTTTCCCATATGTGCTCACACAAGTAAGATTCTGGCCCTTTGGTGAACAAGAACATGTCAAAGTTTATTAGAAACCTATTTGGAAGAAAAAAACTAAGGGTGTGTTTGGATGCATGCCTAAAACAGTGTTTTGGAGGCAAAACACCATTTTGCCTCCAACATACCTCTTTTGGTATGTTGGAATGGACTGCAAACAGCCTTTCAAAAAATCTGTTTTTCTGAAAACACCATTTCCATATGTGAGTGTAACCCCCCCCCCCTCCCCACAAAAAAAAAGGACCTACCCCCACTGTTATTCACTCGAAATAAGTTTTTGTCATGCACACAAAACATAAAAATGACATTTTCAATACTCATTAAAAAAAATTTTTTTACCAAAACCAGGTTTTAACAAAAAATCATTTTTCAAGGTGTCATGCAACACCAGCACTATGTGGTGGCACCCAGAAGTACTAGTACCAAAACTGGAATGCCGGAAACCTTTCTGCCCCATATTACAGAGCAATGATGTCTATCTCATGACCAAATAGTAGCTTATTCGAACAATAAGTAAATCAATAGAACATGAATAAATAAATAAATATTTATAGAATAAATGCCTACAAATGCACAATAGGACACTCAAAAACATTTTTGGAGCACCTACCATCCATATTGCAAAAAATTAGAACATAAAGTAACTCAATACTTGTCTGACAAGTAGCTGAAAAACCTGAGGCCAAAATAATTTTAGAGGCCATTGAGGAATAAAACTTAAAAGCATGCAAATGCTAAGCGACCAACCACAAAAACATGCCCAAGCCAACAGCACAAGAAACCCAGAAGAATCTGTCCAAAACTAAAGTAGCAAACCACATTGGACACCTATACCACCTCAATAAAATCAAGTTCATTGCCCTATATGTGCCTATCATGTATGTAGGACCAGCTGTTGAGACTTTCTACTCTTCCACACTTTCCCATTTTTTAGTAATCAATGGTACTTACTTTTAATCCTTTTAGGCCTCATCATTTGCCAAAGGGAAGTACTACTGCATTCACTTGCCTGTCCACTGACTTTGGCACTGCATTGCATAACTAGACCAGCTGCCATGACTTTATTGGTATACCTTTCCATTGCTTTAAAAGCTAGCATTTCTGCAGGCATGAGAAATCTTATACTTCCTTTTACATGAAATGTAAGTAATCGAATATTTGTGTTTTCCAGCCAACGTGGAGACTGTGTCAACATGTCAATGACCCACTAACACATTAGCCTATACACATTTCCCTACAGAGCTATTAAGAAACTCGTATCTTAGCCTGCCTTGATAGCCCGCCCCAAAAATTAATTTTTTTTACCACCATTCCTTAATACAGCAAACTGAACCTATCGAAAGCCATTAAAGGTAAAAACGTGAAACCTCCCCGCCAAATATCAATCAAAACGACACTGAAAACATATAAATGTAACAACTAAAAACTTTCAAGTGTTTATCTAGCCCATTAGGCTATCCAGTAACCTGCTAGCTGAAAATGATACAAGGGGCTGTCTTGATTTCCTAGGTGATATATTATTGTATTCACCAAACCTCAGTAATTACTTGCAAACAGGCCAAATAGCAAAATTCAGATCTGATCTGAAGCAGAAGGCAAATAATAATATGAGAACATTAATCAAGAAGAATCCCTACTGAAGACAAATGGCAATACCATAATCTCCCATAAGTGCAGATGAGAAGAAAAGTTAGTTCAGTAATGACAAGGCAGAAATTTAAATCGGTAAATGTGCATCAGTGAATAAACCTAACTAATCATCTCTTTTATTTGATTCAACAATTTTTCATTCACTTTAATGCCTCTTGCCTAATACTACAACTACATTGAAAAAATCCACTCTTCGAGTCCCATGAAGTCGCTTCATATGTGTGAACGATTTGTTAGTCATACCTCAACAACTTCTATCCTGAATGGAGCTGGAGTCCTCATTATTTGGGATATGCATCCCTGCTTTTCTCTTGAGATATATATACACATGGTGAGTGAATGATGACTTTGGTATCCAAATTCCAAAGTCACCAGCCATCTAACCAAGACCGTCCATCTGAAGCATATGGATGGCTGAAAAAAAAAACAAGAAGAAAAAAGTGTGACTAATACTAAATAGTGAAAATGTTCATCACCTTTTTCTCCTTGTTTTTTTCTTAACCGTCCATCAAGATGGATCAGACGACCCTGATTAGATAGTTGGGTGACTCCGAAAAGCCAGAGTCACCATTCAATTTTCCATACACACACACACACACACACACATCTTTCTGGCAATAATTGGGCATAACAAAAATGAAGTTGCTGCGGACAATGCACTTGTTGCGAGATCCCTTTGGTCAACATTCTCATTATTCAATTCCCAATGCAGGAAGAATGAGAACATAGAGCATCCCATTGCAGCATCCATCATAGGTCTAATAGATTAACGCTTGCTCTTAACAGTATCACTCTTCAGTCTGCAGATATCAAATGAATGGAGGATGTTGCCTTTTGTAACAAGTCAATCCATGATAGACTAAAAGATGTTCCTATCACCACCCCAGTAAGTCAGATTTATTCATGTAATGTGAATCCCCCATGGCACAGCTTCTAACTATGTGTCACCCCCTCAGTTTGCTAACATGAGTTTGACCCAAGTTTGGCCTTTGACTCCGCTTGCTTCTAACTCCTCTGAGCCATTTTACAACCTTACATTATAGGAAAGTCAGTCGAATAGGTTTAAGACTTTAAGTCATTATAAGGTCTAGTAGGTCCTGGTTAGCATCAGGTGATAGTTTTAAATCTAGATACATGTGACCACGTCAGGAAAACAGCAATCATGCCACATTTTACGAAGTGCTTCAGATACAAAGTCAGTACCACCTAAGAACTAAAAAGGTAAATCATTTTCAAGGTCCGTAATTTCCTAAGAATTTATTGAAACAAATCAAAAAGGTCATATTGAAAAGGGTGACATAAATGAATGTTCTTAGAGACAAGGTCACAGGCTAAAAGAATCCACACAGAGAAGAAAACCAATTAATATAGAATATAATTCCATCAACATGCATTCAACACACCGGTCAAGTTTTTCCTTCATTATAGGATCCAGCCCATCATCAATATCGTCATCAAAGTCCAGCTTTGGTGAGAATTTATCATCACAAGCATCACTAAAATCAGCAACGTCAGTAGGCATTAATGGACCATTAGTTGCATCATTGTCATGGCTTTCAGTGGAAAGGGAATTGATTTCCTGGTACATGCAGACCAATAACATCAACTTCTACAAGAGATCAAATAAATTAGATTAAAGAAAAATCATGCCCAACTTTTATTTGTTTTACAAATACATGCCTAACATTTGAAATGTTATAGTTCACTGCCTGAGCTAATGAAGTGTTCCTCCGAAAAACCATTCTCATGACTCCTTTTGACAGAGAAGACCAGGCAAAGATACAAATTACAGAACTACCTTGCATATTAAATTTTTGCATTATTATTTTTCTCCTTTTGGCATTTACTGTTCATTTATCTCACTGCTTTGGCTCCTCCCCGCCTCAATCTCCTCTTCCTCTGTGATTCTTACAGATTTATCATGTTTTTGGTTTTTCTTTTCCTTTTCTCTCTTCTTACTTTGTTTTAATGGTGAGATTGATATCCTCCAACTTTGCCATTGGGATTCCTTTTTCTTCTTATTGCTCTTCATTTTCAAACAAGTGCATGGAGGTTCCAACTGGGACCAAACTAATTTGAAGATCAGACTATCATATGGTGGATTGCTCTCTCCCACCCTCTCTCTGCACCTCGTCGCCGCCACCCCCCCCCCCCAAACCCCCAACAACCCCGCGCCTGCCAAACCTTTAATTCCAGCAGATATGATCTGTGTCCTTAACTGCAAGACTGCCACCAGCTTGCTACAATTGGCATGTGGGTCCTTACAATGGGTGAAGCTGATAATAGGTTGTAGAAATCACTGCCATGGGAAATGAACCACTGAAATAACCCTTGTTGGAGGCCAGCCATCACAGTTAGGGCAGTGTATCAAAGGACTGTTCAATGTTGGGAGTCGGTGACAGAGTTCACTGAATTGTTCTAGTTCTGACCTGCCTCACATTGATAGTCTTGAGACCTTGTCTCCATTCCATGTTCTCTTTTGTGGCTGATTCTACAATTTTCAGCTTCGGCTTATTTAAAATTGACTTCTTGTAAATGTCTAATCCATCTCTCTCTCACAAGTTGAGTGATGGGAGCACCTTCAAAGTAATAGAAATTTTGGGAAAGAACTACAAACTAATGGAGATTGGACTCATTGGAGGACGGAAGTGTGCAGGGTCATTTTGATTTGACTTCCTAACCCTACTAGCAAAGCCACAGTTAAGTGAATGGTGGCAGCTTAAGACGCCCCTTTGAAAACTAACATAAATGCTGAGCACCCATAACATAACTTTTGAAACATTAGGTGTTGATCTGCAAATGGTCAATTCTTAGGTGCCTTTTGTGTATTTTTTCCTAAATGTTAAGAACTACAGAATTCAATAAAAACCAACAATAATACAAACAACAACCTTATGGTTCTCCTTTCCATTGCTGGAAGCATGAGATTTTGGCAGTTCTTTCTTCCTCCTATTTTTCTTCTTTTGTTTAGCACCTCGGACTCCTTTAGAATCTAAATTAGAAATAGATCAAACATGTGGTCATGAATCAAAAACCAAACAAAAAGTAACTTCATTAAAAAAGGAACTCCCACTGCAGCAAGAAAAAAGAACTGTGCAAGTGAAATTTGAAAACTAGTAAACAATGGCACGAAGGTAATCCTATGGCTACCACCTCAACGTCAACAAAATTTTATTAAGACATTGAGCAACAAACTCAATCCCATGGTGAAAATTCCACACAAGACACCACAGCATTTCAGAATAAATTCAGATCATGCACTCTACCATTCAGACCTTATTTCACAAGTTCCAGAACATACATCTCAAATGCAACAACATCTGAGACCAGAAATCAGGACTGGTTACACAATGTGATCTCCAAAATAATATATGTGACATAAGTATTGTTTATGCTAGTAGTATGACAAAAGCAAAAATGGCATATCACCCTAGATTCCTGAAAGAAAGGTTCAAGAATGTAATACAGAACAGTGATGAAAAGACATACCCTTCACCCAACATCAATATCCCAAATGGAGAATTAACTAAAATAACATCCAGCACAGTGATGAACACTCATATAATACAAATAACACCTATATTGAAAACAGAGCACCCAAAAAAGTCTGACCAACTAAAAGCCAAACATCAAGTTGAAATAATCCAGACATTTTAACTAGTCATTTATACGGACACCATATTGTCCACAAATGTCATTCACGAAGAGGTAAACAAGCTCATACCACACAGATGGATACACATCAATATACAAAAATAAGATAAAAATGAAAGCAATGAAGAAAGATGGAGGATTCTTTGTCATCACATCAAGCACAAGGAATCATTGACAAATATGACATTGATGAAGAAATAGTTACCCTGAAAGTATGTGACAGATATGAAACATTAACTACAATATTCATATAAATATAAATAACAAATGCAAACTAAGGACCTCAACTCACAAGAGGAACATGCATAAGTGACAAAACCAGGTCAAAAGGTAAGTGAGACCACAAAGCATAAGATAAAAAGTAAGTGTGCTGCTTTTTCTGGAACCTGCAAAAAAGTACAAATAAAGAAAAAGCACTTTTAACATTTACAAAATCAATGCAGAGAATTAAAGACTAAACTCAGTGTCGGGTTTAAGAAGAGCTGTCCAATCAACAAAATTGGATGGCCCATGTCCTACACTCTGTGAGCTGCCAAGAAAGTATGTTTCAACATCTAGGGCAAAAAAGTCCACTGGTTAATCGCTTTACCCCAGTCAACGATAGAAATTCAAGTCAAGGTGAATATCAATAACAGTAATTTTTTAAAAAAATAAAAATCCTAATTAAAATAAAAAAATAAGCTTATCAAATAAAATGACCAAATAAACATACATATATCATGTAAATTTCAGGTTTGTCCAAATGAAAGACAAATTTCCAGTAAGAACCAAATCAAAGAATTTTTACAAAGGTCAGCCTCCAGGTCAGGATGTGCACCCCTCTGTGTGTGTGTGTGTGTGTGTGTTGTTGAGGGGTGGGGGGGTGGGGTGGGGGTTGTTGGCACTACAAGGTGAGCCTGCAGAGGTCAGAAAAGGTTAGGCATTCTCGATACAATCAGTCTAGAGTATCAATCATCTAACTAAGGTAGTGCCTACCCCAGAAAGGTGAACCATCCCAGGATGTGTTGCCAACGATTTATTTAGCCACAGCTCGTGGTCAGCTGGCTAGTCCATAGTGGGTTTGGCTATAGGTGGTGGTCGGCTAATCATGGAACCATGGACTAGTTGACTTACTAGAGCCACAAGTCACTACTAACCAGACAAACTACTAGTAGGTTTTCTGGTCAGTCCCACATTTGGTTAGTTTTCTTTTTTCTCTATCAAGAAGACAAGTTTCCTTTTTTTCTTTCAAACACGTCATCGGGTAACCCCTATACAAAGATATATGTATTATTTGTTTATGTACATGTCCCACATGTAAATCTGCATACATGTTTCTTCCATATATCTGTTTATCTGCTTATCTTTACGTTTTTTATGTCTCTGGTCGTGTTTCTATATTATCTCAGTGATTTCATTTTAGTCGACCGACTCAAACCAATTAGCCCCAGCCCCTGGCTAGTGTATGTACTATGTAGGATCTTAACTGACTTATGTCCAACTTCCGATAACAATTTAAGTTTCAATTGAGGTGGAAGAAGACAATTTTAACTACTTCATACAAATATTCCATTAGCAAGCAAATAAAACCAAGGAAAAGAGCACAAAAAATATAGCGCATTTAAATTGAATATACATCTATGCATATTCTATACAAACTTGTGATGGCTCTTTATAGCACCCAGCTAGGGATGTGAATAGCTTAGACTGCAGACAGATCTACACATCTAGGTTTTAATGAAGCTAAGTTGATTGGATTGTAACTAATCAGGTTCAAATTCGGACTCCAGCTTAGATTGATTTCTAAGATAACATATCAAGCCTGATGAGCCTAAATTAAATGTGGCAATCTATTCATATTAGAATTTTATTCAAATATTAGATCCAGTTCTGACTCAAAGTTCAAATTCATATGCAAACGCGCTAAACCCAAACCCATTTTTATCTTGACCCAAATTGGATTTTAATTGGATAGAGAATTGGATAACCCAAGCCATGAATATTTCAAGTGACATTAATTGATTCCATCGAACCATGCATATATTAATGGATCGCAAAAGGCCCAACCCAATGTGCAACCATGTCATGAGAAGGGATTCCTCCTCCAAGTTGCCAAGGGAAAGAAGGAAATATGGAAAAGTTGTAACGGTAAGGAGATCTTTTTGACATTTAGATGCTAACTACAGTGTTCTCACTAGGAACTCAGAAGGAAAAGACTAAAGATGATAACCCATAGAATTTTAAGTTACAGAAATGAACACCACCGTAATTTAATTCCTTGAAAATGAATATATATTCTACATTATCAGACAGTCACTGTTCTCTTCTTTTTTCTCCTTCACAATTCACATATCGCACACAATAAGGATCTAGCAAAACAAAAAATGTGCTTTCGAATATGACAGCCACATATCCCTATGATGATTTGAAACAGTGGTCGTAAGTGGGAACCATTCCTATAAGGTTCTATAGCACACAACAATGAGCCACCTGAAAGCATGAGCTCCTGCACTTAGGATGAAGAAGGCACAAAGGACAAAACCAAATCGTGTATACCTCCATCTCCTCCATTAATAAAAGACAGAAGATCATCCAATGATCGTTCATCAACATGTTCCTCAACTTCAACACTCTGCAGAAGATTGAAACATATTATTGTGATTCATTTAAACCAAAAATTGATCAAAAATCTAGATGAAAACAAAATATGCATATCAGCATAGAATATATCTTCAAACATAAGAACATTAACCTGTTTCAGAAAACCAATGTTGTAAAATGCATAACGCAACCCACATAGTTCAGGTCCAGAGTCAAATATATATGTAAAATAACATAAAAATAGCAAATTAAGCTTTTTAATGCTAAAAAATCACAAAATTTTGATTTTAAAAAAAATAAATAAAAACGAAGATAATTTTTCTCTATGAGAAAGCATGAATTGCATAATCATAACAAAGTAACAAGTATCTGCTACCTACAACAAGCACACTTTCATTAGAAATAATTAAAATCGACCACTTGCATTGCTCTCAAAACTCAAGGGTTATCAAAATAAACAGGCTTTATTGTGTATGACTTACTCCTTCGAGTCTTCAAACAACTCAATGGTCATAAAACTTGAAATCCTTACTTTGAATACAGATATAGATTACAGAAACGTATATAATCACACCAAATTTCTTTTTTTACTTTGTCTAAGAATGCCTTTCCCAATGAATTTAATGTTCAGGTTTACGAAATTTAGTAACTTCAAAAAGGATGTCGCTTTTTTATGTGTTGAAGGTGTAAACGTAATGTAAGATACATTGCATATCATACCAGAACAATCAATACATGGGCAAATTGTGAGTGAGAGCATGTTTACATACTTGAAACTAGTTTCAGAAGTGCATCCTTATCATCTCATTTTGCTTAACACTTGCATTATGTAATGTATCAATATCATACGAAATTCTTATGTAAAATACTGCACAAGTATTTATCCACGACATGAAACAATAACCAGCAGCGTGCAGATGATAGGCTGCCATATATTAACTTCATACAATGTAGAAAAGGCAGTACTTTATCGAGCAAACATCACTCATCAGAGACAGAATTTATGTCTAATGCTTTTCAGGGAATGTAAAAAGTCACCGAGAGTAAGTATAACCAGCTTACCTTCAATTTTTCTCTCTCCTTTAGTTCCTTTCTCTTTCTCGCATACAGCCTATTTAATAGTCGAATACGTGGATCATCGGCTGTATTTCTCAAAGGCTCCAGCTTTTCTTCCTGAAAACAGGCCTAATCTGCTAAGATGAATGTCAATAAACCATAAGGATGAAGTTAGAACTACATTCTTCAACATCACAGCCACCTCTGTTAGATCATCTGGTAAATGGAATGTCTCTCTTATCTCCTCGGGTGTCTTTCCTTCAATCATTCGAGCAAGTGCACGGCTAGTCAAGTCAACCAAAGGCTTCAACTGAAGACTGTCAGCTGCAGATGTCAGCTCACATAAACGCTTTGTGTCCATGCGGATGAATTTTTCATCAAATGATTTCCGTTCCTACAGACAGCAAGATGTATCCTTGAGGATCGATGTTCTAAAGCATATGCAGCATCAGAAAGCTCATCGAGATGCACAGATACGAGCAGGAAGAGTAAAGAAAGAGCCACAGGAGGACATCGGGTAATTCAAACCTTGTTTGAGCGCCCAGGAACTTGATGGAACCGACAGTAATCAAGTATCAAGCTGAGGATGGCAGGATTGACCCGAGGAGGGAGTGTAATTGCGAAGTTTTTGCTCGAGCCCATACCTGTTTGAACTATTTCTCGACATATCATGGGACAAAACATTGCAACCTCTTCCTCGACTTGCTGAATTGATCCATCGGCTGTTTGCAGCCAGATAAATGACTTCATAGACTGCCAACGTATAGTTGAAAAAATAAACATTTGTAAAATTACAGACCGCACTATTGAATTCCTAAATACAATCTATGACATGACCAATTATTATACACATCCAACCAAAAAAAGACCAAGATTGCGACGGTAATAAAATTTCATTCCCCTTCACAATTCACTAACCGCCACACTCACAAACCGATGCCGAAGTAACTTTATATGTGACTTACGGGCCCAAAGATCAAAAACTAGATAGCATTAACACACCAATTAAAGCAAAAAAATCAAACCCTAGTGCATTATGACGGCACCCAATGAATGAAAGTTTAACAAAAATCAAAAAAGAGACTTGGAGGGATATGACGAGCACATACCTCTGGTTTAATGATCGCCATACTAGTTTCCGACATCCAGTGCTAATCCCTGAGAGCATATAACGCCACCGAACGCGGGTATCAGAAGGCCAATCTCCAAAACGCCAGCGAGATCAACTATTCCTACTACCAACCACGTCAAGATGATACCAACTAACTGAAGCCATCCTTCCGACAGCGGGCGAGAAGAAGAAAAGTTCAACCAGAACGGCGTTGCCAAGGTATATCCAAAAGCAAAAGAAGAAAAGGCCCGCGTAGATCGAATCACTGTCACCGAGCTGAGAATTAATCAAGACCTCCACTGCAAACACCGCCCCGTTGCTATAGAAAATGACCCGACCACCATCGTCAAAAATACGAACAAGCAAATCACCAGCACACAAAGTAAAATGTCAAACAGGAAGACAAATGGAGCCAGGAAGAAAAATTAGATGCGGTAAAGTATTAAAAAAAAAAAAGTGAACCAAGAATCAGTACCACCAACATAAAATAAATCCACCCTCCCTCTCCTAAAAAAAGGCTGAACCATGAAACAAGCAGAGGGAACTCTCCAGGAACCACAAACCAAGACGTTGTCGGCAACGCCCACCACCCGAAAGGCCCAGAAAAATGGGAACAAAAAAAATGTCTCCCCTCGGAAAAGATCTCTGCCAGGTGAAGCCGTGAAGACGATGTGGGGATTCGTCGGAAAGAGGCAATAGAGTCTCGACACAAGATTCAACGGGTACCTGGGAACGAGAAGGAAGCGTCCTTTGAAATTCGGACGTAGTTTTCGCGCCGATAATGTGAGAGAGAGAGAGGATAACGAAAAGTGGAAGAACAGAAAGTTTTTGTCGTGTAAATGTGTTGGGGGAGTGGGGAGGGAAGGGGAGAAATTAGGGCTGCTTTTTAAACTCTCTCTGGTCGTTCTTTCATCCTTTTTTTTCTTTTAAGCGTTTAACTAATTATAGTCCGAGTGCGTGTCATCGTCGTCGCCATCCTACGGTTGTGTGAAGAGAAGCCACCATCTTTCTCTCTCTTTATATCTCTCATTCTCTCTCTCCCCACAGTCGCTCTCTTTCTACTCATTCTACCCATTCTCTCTTTCTTACCACCCTTTTGTTTTCCTCTCTTGTTTTCCTTTCCATATGCACTGTGGCTCATCGTTTGGAGATCTTCACGTCCCATTTGCGGCGGACCCATATCTTCCCTACAGTGGGATTCATCTGGACGGTTTGTCCGAGAGTTCTTCTCCATGCCATGCCTGCCTGGTCCAAGCTTGGTCTCATTTTGTGGCTACTCAATTCTTCTCAACCTTTCCTTGAACCAGTAGTTTTGAGTTCCATGTGCGTTTTCATCTACTGTAGAGAGGAGAGTGTCATGTTACTATGCTGATTCTCCTGCAAAAGCTTTTAATTTCTTGTCAAGCCGTAATGGGTTTGGGTCTGGTTTACATAACCCAGATATGGGTGTCCAATTTTAAAAAAATGTAGATACATATATATATATAAATATATATAAATACAAACAAATATATATATATATATATATATATATACACACACACATAAATCCCACAAAAATTCAAACAGTTTGTGAAAAAACATTGTTTGATGCGTTTTATATCGGTTTTCATGTACATATATAAAATCCTACAAAAATTCGCGCATTTTTCATACAATTTAAAATGTTTTAGCATATTTTGGATCGAGTTTAGCATTTTTCATCCAAAATTTAGTTTGGTAAGGTGAGGTTTGTTTGGGCAGTGAGATCATGATATTGATATTTGTTGCCAGCAAGTCATGGTTATTCATAGTCATAGTGTTAAAAACCGGTGGGCTTTGTAATTCTGACCTGACTTTTGAGAAGTCACATGTTGTTGGTTAGTTTGTTCGGAAAGTCGAGATGACTCCTGAAACGTAGTTAATTATCACTCGAGCAGCAATTTCAGGCAACAACAGTATTCATCAAATGTGTTACATAGTGATAAGAAAAGGATGTGCATATCTTTTAAAGGCAAAGTTGCTAAACAAGGTGAATACAAAAAATTAAGGTTTGTTTGGGCTTTGGTCGTCTATTTTTTCATCTTGCATGTAAGATTTATTAGAATCTGGTTTATATCTTGTGGCAACACCAGTTGGTAACTTAAAAGGATATTATGCAGTTGTATGGATGTTACTTTCATAGTTTGGTGACATAATTTTGACAATATTGATTAAGATGACTGAGATGGCAAGTTATTCAATTAGCTACTAAAATAGGATTGTTTATCGTTTGTGCACCAGATGTTTTTAACATATGTTATTTAAATTTGGAATGAATGTTAAGATGCAACGGCAATAGGCTTGCCGAACCTTAGTTGTACCGTTATTCATTTTTCAGCTCATGAATTTTTGACCATAGAGAATCCCAAATCTTATTTTTTACATGGAAGTGAATTTTGGTGTTTGTTTGTTCTAAGAGTCCCACAAACAAGGGATTCCAGGTCCAATGCTGTCAAGCATACATCAATGACGTGACTCCTAAGGACATTCCAAAAGGAATTGTGGACATTGTCTAAAACCAGCAACCAGAAATGGGAAAAATGATTGAAGGTGCAAACCGGACAACGATAATGGCAATTTATAACGGCTATCAATGACTCACATGCTAATAGCCAATGGCGATACTATGACGAGTGCATTCATAGATACTTCCAAACTTAAAAGTACTCTCAATAGTGTGACCAAGGCACTATCATTTAGTTTCTGCAAATAACCACGGTTCCACTATATATAGAATCCACTATGTGCTTAAAACCATGGTTGACCAAGGCACTGTCATTTATAAGTTTCAGCAAATAGCCACGGTTCCACGATATAAAGAATCCACTATAGCTTAAAACTATGAAATATACGATTCTCAGCCTCTTGCCTGCCATCATCGTGTGACCAAGGTGCATCAATGCTACAAACCTTTAAACCAGAAGAAACCAAGTTTCTAAAACAATAACATGGATTCTTGTGTCATTCTAAATGCACTTATCATATTGTTTACTAATTTATAAAAGCTTTTAGATGAACAGAAAATGCAAGAAGAAACCGTAACACTGTAAGATCTCGAACCTGTTGAAGCGTGAACTGTTAGGATTAGGAAGTCAGGTATTAGAGAAGCTGTGGATGGAAGAAAGTGAGGGTGTCAGTGGGATGTTTTTGTGCGTTTAATGCTTTAACACCCGTGCCAAATTATGGTTAAATTTGATGGAGCAACAGCCTGAGAACTAACAGTTAAATGTATTATTATAAGCATATTAAAAGCTTAAAAAAAGTTTCGTTCTTTTGGTGCTAAAAGAATCATACAGGAAAAATGTCAGTGAAGTTCTTTTTTGGGAAGTGCTGAGAAGATAATTAGCGCGGTGATAGAGTGGTCCCTGGTCCTTGACGTCCGTCCCTGTTACCCCGGAAGGGCGCCATTATTACTCGACAGTAGGTAGCCTCCTGACGTGTAACCCGCTTTGGTCCTTCTGGTGAGGCAAGGAAGCAAAAAGTAAAGAAACTTTTTTGTCACACATAAAAATATATCCGAGGGAGGCGAACGGCACGGTGAGGATTTTGTTGCAAAAGATAGGACAGGCGGTTCATCGCATGTCGGATTGTTAGAGACGACAAGGTGAAAGATGGTTTGGTATCTGGGTTGGAAGGGGCCTTCTGGGTTCTCTGCACGTTCGACAGCCGAGGAAGTTACACATGGTTTAGATGGGAGTGGTCTCGTTGCTATTGTGACAGGTGGGTGCCATCTCTTTGTGCTTTTGTTTCACCCTTGCTGGTGTTTTGAGTTTGGTTTAGAGGAACTACGGTGGTGATCGTGATTTTTGTGGTCATGAACCCTCATTATCATTGTCTCTCCAGAAAAATCAACAAACTTGATACGGCATCGAATTTGAATCATTTTTTCAGTTGACTTCACCATTACTCCAAGTAGCGACCTGTATTTGGTATTTGTTTGTGTATTTGATTTTAACAGTAATGAGGGTCGGATTTCCTGCTGATACTACTTATTTTTGAGGGTGTCAACTTAGGTCTGGCAGGTCGAAGCATTACTTGTGCCAGATCAGATTTTGCTTCATTTTCGTATTTTTTGTTTGGGTACCATCCTATACATTTTTTGACGAGAGAAAGTGTTAGATATGAAGAACTTTGAATATGGCCCTGTGGTGGATATTGCTTTTTCTCCTAACACATATTTAGTTCTATTAATGTTGTATTTCCCTCAATTCTGAATATATCGACAGTTTATGGATGGTGTCGAATGACCTGAAACAGTGGTCGATAGTAGATACTTCCTTTCCACTTTCGTTCACTTAGGAACTTTCTACTGGAACACTGCTATCACTTGCAGATGAACTTGGTAGCCTATGAATATCAAATGTAATATACGAAAACCAGTTTTTGGTAGAAGGATATATATATTATGGGCGATAATATCTACCAGAAACCACAATTAGGCGAGAGAGGAATTCAATTAACCTTGACAGGGTCATGCTACGACGTGTATGTTGAAACTTGAACGTATATAAAACAGCTTCAGAATTCTTTTTGGTGCAGTACCTCTAGTTTCATGTGAAGATAGGAAATAGCCTTGAAATGGAGGTTATTTTCCACTTGTTTGAACAAATCATGTTTAAAATTTTCAGCAGGACGCGTTTACAATATGTAAATGTGCTTTGGTTTCTGCGATTGATAGACAACTGCTCCCTGGTGGAGTGGTTTAGGACAGGAGTAGCGTTAGGAAGCCCCATCCAGATCCGGTAAGGGAATGAAAACAACCATTGGTGTCATAAATGGTTACAAGGAAATGTGCACGAACTATCCTTAGGCCAAACAACCGTCACTCTGTAACCTTAGTTTGAAATTTTGAATTATTGGACATGGTTGTCCATCATGATATGGCTGGCCAACAACACAAGTACCTACGAGCCGAAATCTCTGGTCTTCATAAAACAAGTATAAACGAAAACAAGGACAAAACGTGAATTGCAACAAGCAAATGATAGGAAGCCAAGAAAAAAATATCTTTTGCGTTAAAAGGTAACGCCATCTCCATTGGACATAGACAATACCATGAAAATTAGAGGCAAAATATCTTGTTTGACACACATTTCTGTCTGTTATTTTATCCAATAATTGTATTTCAAACTTCCTGAGCAAGTTCAAATGCAAGCCAGTTGTCAAATTCTAGTGTTATTGGTTTGCTCCAGTTCGTCCTTATGCAGCCAATTCTGGTTTTGCATTTGCAGGTGCATCAAGTGGCATTGGTACTGAAACAGCTCGAGTTCTTGCTTTGAGAGGTGTACATGTATTTATGGCAGTCAGGAACGTGAGTGCTGGTAGAGATGTTAAAGACGCAATCATCAAGGACAACCCAACTGCTAAAGTTGATGTCATGGAGCTAGACCTTACCTCCAAGACAGATATAAAGAAGTTTGCATCTGAATATTGTTCACTCAATCTTCCATTGAATATTCTCATGTACACAGCAATACTTTTTATGTATACTTTTATTTTTCATACAGAAATATTGAACTTTATAATTCTGTCACTTATTTAGTGCATGGATGAAGTAACAATGCAGGAGTTATGGCGACTCCGTTTATTCTCTCCCAGGATGGAATTGAACTGCAGTTTGCAACAAATCATATAGGTATGTCTTGCTTATAAGACTCCAATACAAAGAAATGATGTCAGCCTTTCTTGAAGGGTGTGCTTAGGGTGCGACGTATGTTATTGCATTGTGACAAATAAGTTATGGCTTAAAATTATCTTTAAGGACATTTTGTACTGGTTTGTTTGTTGCGATGGAGCATATGTATTATAATATGCTTAAACTTAAAATATATAAAATGCTAATTCTGATTCAATCAATATCTTCACAGTTGTTTGACATTTTTTAGATGGTGCCATGGTGGTGGTTATCATAATTATCTATATCGTATAGTACTCAATTAAAGGTGCATGGGATAAAGGAAGCACTTGATTTTATTTTGTATTTCCTACCATTACGTCTTTTGCATCATTTTTATGCCGTGAAATAGGAAAAGTGTGGGTACTGTTTGCTAAGTGAGAATCTAGCTAAGTGGCCTTATGTGCTCTTTCCAGGCCATTTCCTTTTGACAGATCTTTTGTTGGAGAAAATGAAAAGTACAGCTCGTGAAAGCAATATAGAAGGAAGGATTGTCAATGTTTCTTCCGAGGGACACAAATTTGCCTACAAAGAGGGGATTCGATTTGACAAAATAAATGATAAATCAGGGTAAGTTCTGACATTTGTATATTTTGGTTGATTTCTACAAATGGTTCTGCTTCTTTCGACAGAGTTAATTGTCCCAATAACCAAGAGAACATAGTCCAGTTGATATATGACTATATAAAATTTGGATGATCCTTTCATTGATTTCTCATGGATTTTTAGAAGAACAAAGTGATTAAAGTTTTCTCTCATTTGATTTCTTTTTCCCTAATGCTTTTAAATATGTAGGTACGGAAGCTTTGGTGCATATGGACAATCAAAGCTGGCAAATATATTGCACGCAAATGAGCTTTCTAGACGTCTAAAGGTGTTTGCTTCTCAAGTGTATCATGCAATGAAGACGACAAAAACTTCGTTGTTGAACTTATTATCCTTCTTATTTTGTTTTTTACAAATTCATGTGGAATCTTTTATAGCTCAACTTGTCATATAAAGTAAAAGCATTAGTTCCTCGTACTGTTGCAAATAGCATGAAACTGATGAAAGGCTAGATGTTAAATTTGGACGGTAGGTTGGCATAAAATCAACAATCCATCTTGCCTGTCACTCAGGCAACAAAAATAATAATATATTTGATTTAGTGCCTCTGGAAGGTATTTTAGTGATACTTTCTGACAGAATAAGCTCTTGAATGTTCTTGAACATGCCTAACTCTGTGTCAATAAAGACAGTAACTCTGACTGTTGAGGTTAGTACTGGTTCTAGGTGGACATGTCTGATGAGCATCTCTTAAGAGTTTTTCCTCCCAAGATTATGTTAGGCCCTCCCAGTATTTTGCAGTGCAAGAACTGATACAATGCTAATATCATGGCTGGAGTGTGATTTGTGATGCTTAAACCCTTTAGTATATCAGATTCATTTTTATGTTAAAGGTTGAGAAATGCCAGAATCAGTGTCTGTTTTTCAGTATAAATTATCCTTATCAGCATTATTTGAGAGGAATGACTCATGATGTCAGTATGAAGTAAGTACCTCTTGTAATGAAATGAAGGAATCTTAAGAGGAAAGAACGGTCTATTGTTATAAATTGGGACTGTTATGAAAGGAGATAATCTGTAGATTGCTGATGGATGGATGGTTAGAAAGACAAGTATCCTAACAGATTTTCTTGTCTGCCGCTTAAGCACCTGATGTTTATAAAATATCCTAAATTGTCTAGAAAGCTAATCCTAAATTTTTTGCTTTCTGTTGTTGAAGAGATTTATGCATCATGTTGAACCTTAAAATGTCATTCAATTTATTAATCCATGCCACATATGGCATTATGGGCACGACCAAGAGGGCACAGAAACAGAAAAGTATGGGACTTTAATTAAACTTTGCTGCATTGCAAAAATCCTTGTTTTGAGGGCATTGGCCATACTGATTTGATGAGAACTAGTTGAACTTTGTGAAAACATAAAATTCATGACATCCATGTGTGATTATTGACTCTGATAAGGAATTATACACGAGTACTACTTGATTCATTAGTCCAATTACTAGATTTGCCATAAAATATTTAACAATGAAAAAACAAAACTGCAATGAACTGAAATTGTGGTTCTTGTAGTTATCAGTGCTAGTCCTCTATGAACGTTAAAATTTGCAAAATCTTTGGTCAAAGTGCTTAATTAGGCGATCTCTAATTGGTGATAGACAAGAAAAGCCATGGAGGCGTGCATATATGGTATGCTAAATATACATATGACAACAACATTGATCAATTTTATGCTGAAACAGACTATAATCCTGAATTGAGATGCTGCCCATCATCATTCAAAAGGAACAAAGTGATGAACAAGAGACTGCTAGAGAAGTTAGCCCGTACTCATCAAATGGATTGTCATACTTTAATATATAAATCACGTACTTGTAATATATCAAACAAATCAGATCCATGATAGTGCTTTCTAAAACATGGGAAGACTTGTAGCAGTAGAAAATCAAACTATGCTATGTTGAAAAGGAAGAGTCCAACAACAGACTGATAGAAAAGTTAGCCCCCTATTATCAAGTGTAGTAGCATATTTATAATATCTAAAACAAGATAGATCCATGGTAATGATTTCTAAAACACGGGAAAACTTGCATCAGTAAAAAGTCAAACCATGACATGTTGAAAAGGAATTAAGGGCTGAACAAGAGGCTGCTAGAAAAGTTATCTCGTGTGCGGTATCATACTTATTTTATATAAAGCAAAACAAATACATAATGGTGCTTTCTGAAACACAGGAAGAATTACAGCTATACAAAAACAGACAATGATAATGTTATCTAAAGCACAGGAAGAGTTGTAACAGAATAAAATCAAACCATGATTAAAATATAACGTTTACAATAACATCCTTCTAGATGTAGCATTTTCAGACTTTCACTAACCCTAAAATTATTTGAGTAGACATAACATGGCTGGCGGAAGACTTACTTTTGGAGTCAGAAAGAAGTTAATAAATTGTTTGAATTTCAAAAAACATGTTCTACGCCCTACATAACAGTGTCTGCTTCCTACAGGTAGCTTGGAACTGAATAATGTACATTGTTGGTTTTCAGATCCTTTTCTCTTCTTATTTCCCAATGTTCATATTTCTTGATTATCCCAGAAAAAGCCAAAAAGAAAATGGACTCTGCTCTTTTGCTTGTTTCCTGAACTGTTGTTGCTTGGTCTTAAATTGGAAAACAGAGAATTCAAGTGCTTGAAGCATTTTTATCTCGTCTTTTGTCCTTCATGTGAAATAGCATGTCACTTTATTTTGTCATATCTACGTTGTCAATCAATACCTGAGAAGTGTAACTTGATGATGGTGACATCCCAAGATCTCTTATCCACAAGAATATTCGTTCATGTTTTCTTATTTGGATTGGTCTTCACGACAGAACTTTCAAGTAGTTCCCCACTTCCCCTTGTTTGAAACAGGAAGAAGGGGTGCAGATAACTGTTAATTCACTACATCCTGGATCAATTGCCACCAACCTTTTGCGGTATCATAGTATTGTGAACAGTGAGTTTTTCTGCTCTAATATTTGTTCAGTTATTAATGCTTATCATGTGGGAAAACAGGAGAAGGTACATCTCACCAATCATGATATTTTCTGTGCCTCTACTCATTGTTTCCTTTGCAAATAGTTGTTAATATTTTGAGAAAATTATTCCTTACCCCTAAACCTGCAGGGAATGGGGCTTAAAATGATACCTTGGGCTGGAAAAGCCCCTTTCGGTGGTTAATCACTAGTGCTATTGATCGAGGAACTTAAAAATCAGTGTTCAATGTAGCACACGATAAAAGTATGGGGCCAACTGTTAGTGATACAGGTCGATACAGGACAATAAGCGACACAGAGCAAATACAGAGGCAATCTAATATTTCCTGGTGGCAATATAATATTTCCTGGTGGCTCAATATGCCAACAAAGCGTGTTGTAGTAAGCAATACGATGAATTTTTACATTGGTGTGAATGGATTCAGCTGTATAATGAGCCTGATTTCTGGTAGATGCGACTACAAAATTTATATCTTTGTGTCAGTCCCGAAAATGTGTCTGGTGACTGGTCCGCTGAAGAATGGGCACATATAACATGTACCCAAGGTTAGATGTTCCTTAAATGTGACGTGTAAATGGTTTGGTTTGTCATTTTTTGGTTCAGTAAGCCCAACCCACTTACACTCCTCCAGGTCATACTGTATGTTCCCATGAAGTAAATGGAGGTAGGGGAGTGATACGATGTATTATCATAATTGTTGTCACTTGTGACTACTTTCCAGCACCCCATTTTGGAATAGTTAAAAGTTCAACCTGTTAACTTGCTTCAAGGTGAGTGAATTTTGAATTTATATTGCAGGCTTAGTCCAAGTTGTCAGTGGTTTTGCGCTGAAAAATGTCCAGCAGGTACAGTTGCATTTCTTAGTTGCTTGTGGAACATCATTTCATTCATCTCCTGTCTAAAACATTTTGTTCACGAGTTTCACCTTACAACGAATGGTTTACAGGGAGCAGCAACCACATGTTATGTTGCACTGAGCCCCCAAGTCAGAGGTATAAGTGGCAAGTACTTCTGTGATTCCAATGAAGCAACACCAAGCTACCATGCGAGAGACCCAGAGCTGGCAAAGAAACTCTGGGATTTCAGTAAGAACTTAATCCAGTGATCTGCTTATAAACTCTATGAATTCAATTGCCCTGAATGTGCCTCTATCTAAGAAGGACACAGAAAGCGAGAGATAACTGTCTACAACAGGGCAAAAACCAACCAGTAAGGATAAAACATTTGTGTGTGTGTTTTTTTGGAAAGCTTGTAGACAAAAATGCAATAGATACTTAGTGTCATTTGAGTCATATGATCTGAAGATGGTTTCATTATGCATTATGTGATGCTAGGTGATTACTTCAAGTTAATTATGGGTGTGTGCAGTTTGAAATAAAGCTGCAAACCAATTAAATTAAGCAGCAATGATCAAATGCAAATATCATGGTTCTACAATGTACACAGTGTCAAGAGTCTTCCACTATACTTATGAAAAAAATGCTTAACGGGGCATTTGGTAACCCGTAAATGATTTTCAGGGTATTCGGCAGGTAAAATTTACGCACCCGTATGCACCCCCACGACATGAACACAAGTGAAATTCAGCATGAAATTTTTTTCACTTGTTTTGTGTCTTTAATCGCAAAATTCCAGGAGAAAGTTCAACCCTGCAGTCTGATTATTTCCCCCTAAATCCCTCCCCCGTGACATATGGTGAACAAACGCCTCCTAACTCCCAAGAGGTTGAGACTAGACGAGGGTCGATGGCAGGACAGCGTCCTTTGACCCTTGCACAGCGAAAGGTCGACAGACAACCCTCGCTATCGATGGCTTCGCTGTTTTTTGAGGGTATAGTCGACCCTCGGCAACGGGGGTCGACTACGGCGACGCCGGCATCGATTCTTGTTCTTGTAAGTCTGTTTTGAAATAATTTTCGTTGTGAAGGGAAATTTTGTAACTAAATTTCCTTTCGAACTTGAAACAATTACAAATGGCCGCTCCTCTCTTTAAACCCTATAACAGTTTCAACTTTTGAAGGACAACAATTTCCAAGATTGGATTGATGACTGTTACAACTTTGAGGCAAAAATGCCCAAGATGCGGATGTAGTTACCCTTGTATAGGAGACTGACGTTTCACCGTCTGCACCCACAATTATTTTTGTCGAATTTGAAGAAACATCCACATTCTGGTCGTATTCAGGAATCCCAATTACACAATGCAAATTAAGATTTCCATCAGAATCAGTCTTCCCCTTTCCAGTCCTCATCTTTGCAGCAGCCTCAAACTGGCTTTTTCTAGGTAATATCACAGACCAAAACTTTTTTGTAGCATCTAATGAAGAACCATATTAAGTTGTGGACTCTTCCAGCAATGGCCAATAATACTATGGATTCAGATCAACATCATCTAACTCTTCACTGGAACACTGCAAAGAAAGACTAGAAATCGGGAACAACTCAAGATATGGAAGAACAAATGATTAGAAAGGGAGAAGCCTCCAAATTATTTCGGAAATTGTGAAGTCTCATTGTTTGCGAGTAGGATCTGAAAAACAATCATAAACGTCTCACTCAAAATACCGGCAGGCAAGAAGCTCGTGATGATTGGCTTTGATGAGCTTTTACCTGCAGCTTCAAGCAACCTTTCCTGTTCATGTTGTTACATTTTGAAACCAAGTTGGTGCAACCACGCTGGACAAAGAAATCCCAGACATCTAAACAAAAGATTTGTAGCTACCAATCCAAGCAACAAAATTTAAAAGGATAGTTGATGGGAGCAGCGACCGTCACCCTCTCTGCTGTGGCTGGGAGCGGAGCCAGGAATTTTTCGTCGCAGTGGCTGAACTATAGTTTCACAATTATAATAGGGACCGAAATAAAAACTTTCAAAATTTTTATATATGTTAAACTACAATTTTTTAAATTTACATATAAAATTTTGAAGTTTTTAAAATGTGAAGGGAGGGGAGGGGTGGGTGTAGGGACAAGGCCCCTGCCAGCCCCCTGGCTGGCCGATCTCTAGTCAAAATAGAAGAAGAAAAAAAGAAATATTTTTGAAATTACTGAAAAAGAAATGTCCTTTTAATTTTTTTCATTTTTTGAGTTTCACTTTTGTACTTACTTTTAATTTAAATAAGGGCATTTTTGTCATTAACCATACTAGGCATGGAATTTCACACACATAATCAGGTTTGCCGTGTCCATCTCCATAAGTTTAGGGGGTCATTGGAGAGTATTGATTAAAACCTGAGGGCCTTTTTTAATAGCGTTCAAAAGTTGAGTGTGCATCTGTCATAGTTGCAAAAGGCGACTCAAATCTGCAGCATCTGATGAACTAATATTTGATTACTTCAATTTGAGAATTTTCATAGAGGAGTTGAACCTATACCCTTGTCTCCAACATCACAAATTGGTATTAGTTGAGTAGAATGCCTCAAGATCCAATATCTTGTCTTTTTCCCCACCAAGATACCTGAAGATATGTCTCGTGCAAATGAAGCACTGTAATTCTCATCAAGAGAAATAACCAAAAATAAAGAATATTGTTTATTTTGGGCTTCCAGAAGGATAAATGTTTGACATTTCGGAAAGGATCCTTGGATGCCAGTTGATTCTACACAAACAAATCATCCGGCACCGTACGCCAACTCTGACACCAAATGTATGGCCAAAATTACTGGACTCTGACCTAATCTACATGTGTGAATCTTCTAGTGCCATATACGTATGTTGCCTCTGCTAGTCCAATAGTATGATGATAACAGAATTAGTTCTGCGTAGTTACACTCCAAAATCTAATTTTAACAATTTGAACCAAATGGATGCCTTTCAGAAGCATCATTACCACATAATTCCAATATGCAAGTCATAAACTGCATGCAACATGAATTAAACCTCACCATCAATATTCCTGCAAGAAAAACCAGTCTGAAAAGGAACAAGTAACTCAAACTGCAAGGAAACTTGAACCAAACGCAGAACACGGATCTATCTGACCAGCAAAGCATAGGGTCCTATTGTGGATTGAGCCCAACAGACTGAAGAGGACCGCTTATCTGACCATGTTGTTGAACTTCTCCATAAGGCCACAACAGTGAACTACTGGTATATCAAATGTTTCTTAAGTAGCCATGTGAAAGGAAGTAGAACTTTTCTAGCGAGAGAGCAACAGATAACAGATCGAGCACGTTAAGCACACACGAGGAGTCACTTATGGGTTCCCAATGGTCATTACTTGAAAGATTGCCTTATTCTTCACTCATTTGGGCATAATTGAGCCAGAAGGTAAACATAAATTTTCCTTAGCACATCAGGTAAGTTTACAACATCAATGACTACAATATTCTACTTGAGCTACAACGGAATGAACTACATGGATTTAGTACAGGCAGAGACTCAGAAATGCCGTGACTGTCCTCTGTTGAATCCTGACTTTTACAATTTCTGGTGTTGACCTAGAATTTACATTTTCTCCAACTTGTACAATCATTCAAGTGATTCAAAAGAAAAACAATAAAAAGCTGAATGTGAAGGGTTGGCAGTTGATCCTTCATCCACTGCAATATCATAACAAAATACTGAATCATGTAAGTAGCAAACTCAAAACCTTAGTGGAGTCAGATGTATAGAACAACAGCAGACATGAAGAGAAGACTCACCTAGCAGAGGAGGATTCAACTGCCAGGGTAACATTCAAGTTCTGTAAAATTTTCAATGTCCAATAAGGTTGTCAGCAACGCTTGGTCGCCCCATTCACACAAGTGCCGACATGGAAATAGAAGACGATCAGCCTCCCAATCTAACAGCCGATAGCTCAACCTTATTGACACTTCACACATTTGTGGGGTAGTTGTACAAATTGGTCTGGTGTAACTCACGGCACCATAGCTAACCATCCCCACAGAATTGACCAACATGTCTACAGCCAACCGAGTCCCGATTCCCTCAAATTCCTGCGGCATCCTTTCTTTAAGATTTGACAAACTGACGTGGATGACCAAGCATAGGAGAGCTTGGTCTTACATCTGGTGACAAGTTTGTATTTGTGGGATTTCTCAAAAGCTGTGATACATGCTCACCCAGTGCTACTCGTCCACCATATTGCAGTTGATTTTCTCCATAAGTTGGCCTCGAAAATGCCTTTCCACGAATGCTGTTTTCGGTGGCCCTTTTTTCCTGTAAAACAGAAGGGCATTCTTGTGCTCCAAAGAAAAAATCAGGTTTCAAGTCGTGATAAGTTCCAATAGTGGAAGAATTCAGGTAGAGGCCAACTGGTGACCTAATACCACCATAACTTTCACTATGGATGGAAGAATACTTCAGATGAAATGGGATTGCTCCATTGCCACCAGTAAGCGGTGTGGATGAGCCAGACATAGTGAGTGGACTTGAGATAGATGCTGGGGACATCCTTCCACTGACATGGTGTGGAGACCTGGAGTGAAGGTGAGGACTTCCAGTCGGGGAGACAGGCAAGGACATGAATGGTGGCATATGATTATCACTGAAAAGCAAAAAACTGAACCCATGTTAAAACAACATCTTTAACATACTTTCTTACTCTAATAACACAATCTATTTTGACAGCTATGAGCCATCAAAAGCAAGTCTTGCACACAAACTGATGCTTTGAAATCCTTTACAGCTTTACCTCAACAGAATCAGGTCATAATCAGAGGGAGAGAACGATAATTTACAAAGTACTAAAACTTAATCACAATTCCAGAGTAGAACAAAGAACTACATCTTGTGGATCATTGCACTAAAGAGAAGGCAACCAACCTGGACAACTGAAAGGATTTTACCACTCTATCCTTCTGGATTGCCATGGCTTCCATATCAAGTGAGGAAAGATGTCTTGCATGTCCAACACCCTGGTATGCATAGACAAAATTATGAATATGGAACCACAAGTTAAAACGAAGACAAACTACAGTTCAAAGCTAAGAATTGTAGTGCATAACAAAATATATCACCCCTCTTTTGGCAACTGCTGAAAAGGTGATCACAGAAATTACTGGTAACAAGATTCATTGCAGATGATCAGGATGATGATACATATCAGGTAGATCAACATGCAATGGAGAGAAACATTGTTCTTGAATCTTTGATTGTCAGGGCAGGATAACATTTTCAGAGTCAAAATTACTAGTTCTTGGAGCACATACTGACTGACACCATCTAGACATATGAGAAAGATTGACAGTATTTTGTACATTATAACTTCAGTTTAGAGTTTAGACTTGTGACAGAAGAGGATCAACTGATATGCTTTAATAAGCTTTCAAAGAGATGCATTCATTATCCCATAACTCTCTTAAGCAAGAGTACAACTGAAGCATACGGTACAAATCTAAGGACAACAAACGAGAGAGAAAATGCTACAAGTGGACAGTATCATACCGCTTGCCTTATCATGCTTGTAACATTATTATTCAGTTCACAAGGCTTGCCACTAAGGTCAGGCCTAGCTAGTGGTGCAGCATTTTTAACAAAAGGGTGCTCCAATAGTTGAGCTGCTGTAGGACGGTCTGTTGGATTTCGTTGCAAACACAGCTTCACAAAATGCTTTCCTTCATCTGAAAGGCTGTCAGGAATTGCTGGAAGCTCCTTACTGTTCCCAATTTTAAATAGTGCAGCAACCTTTGGATCATCAGCAAACAGAGAGAAAAAGGATGGAAAGAATCAGCAGCAGCATGAGCAATGACACCAAGATAGCATATCATAGTTTATAAGCGTTCATATAAATTATTATTTGTATAGTTGGAAAATGTCAATGACGTAGCAGGGCATTACAAATCTTCTGCTAATATAAGCTGATGCAGCTGCATTGGCACCCCAAGACCGAGGTAATCAAGAGAAAAGAGAAAAAACATGAAGTTTCACTCAGACATGTAGACAGGTAATTTAGGTCAGCCAGCACTTTTGCATCTACACATACACACACATATGCAATTACATGGATAGCCAAATAAAACTGTAAGTTTATTTTCCAAGATACATTTATTTCCAGCACTATTATCAGTTTCAGAAGCTCCAATCGACAAGAACTACACTGACCCCTTCATACTGGCTCCATGGTGGCTTCCTTGTGGCCATCTCCAATACAGTGCATCCAAGGCTCCATATATCCACAGCAAGATTGCAACCATTTGAGTTTTTAATAACCTGCCCAATTAATCGAATTATACCATCGATCACTGGCAGGTGAGCCAGATTCAAGCAAATAAATGGATAGTCTAAGACTCTAACCTCAGGTGCCATCCAATATGGACTCCCTTTGAATGACAATGCCAGTGAATGACCAGTAACCTGCCAAGGTTAAATAAAAACAAATCAGTGACCAAAAATTAGATAAGCCTGTAAAACAATGAGGACCATCAATAATACACCATATAAAGATATTGAATGGTCAAGGAAAATCAGTGAAGGTGACACAAATAGAATAAGAATGTCATAACTCGTAAGAATCTTCACCATCACGAATACTAGCTTCATAAAAAGAAATGAAGTTCACAGCAAATCTGGTCAAATTAGCATAATGTAGAGTTTAAGTACCCTATTAAATTCAAACTGCAGCCAGTTATACTTCAACCACAGAATATCAAATTTTAACATTTATTATCTAGTAGGAATGAGATCAGGTGAGTTACTTTGGCCACTTTCCTATTTGATACACTGGCGTTGTCATGGGTTCTATAAGCACATCAAACTGAGAAGGAATTTTGGGATACCTTGCACAAGTTTCAAGTAGAAACCAGACGTAAGATTATGCTACCTTAATCAATGAGGATTAGATAACACAGAGGGTTTGATGCTAAAAGAACACCCACCAATAGCATGATCCATGCATAATGGGTTCACCTTGGTCCTTCCCTATATTATCTCAATCTGATTGATCCAAATCCAGGTCCAAGTTATGGCTTTGGTCCCCCAGATAAAAACATCACAGTTGGAGCCATTCCTCAGGGTTGGAAACTCCAAACGCAGTTCCACTTCATATTCATGCTTTTCCATTTAATGATAATTGGAGAACAATTTCTCCAAAGGATTGTACCCCTTGTATTTTGACATAAATATTTTTCTCAATTTCTTGGCTAAATATTTTAGGATTTTTTCAAAATACCTTTTCTTCCAAACCTAAGAATTCTGAAAAATGGAAATAAAGAAAAACAACAAAAGCTATCAATGGATAAACTTTCACATTAATGCAGAAATGAAAATGTAAAAAAAGAAAAAAAATAGGCATAACAAATGAAAATAGAACATGTACATTTTCAAGAAAATTGCAATATTATCGTGATAATGCCATGATCTTTTCAGGATGTATATTTGTGGTGATATTTAAAATACTGTAATATTTTTGCTGATATCATTGCCTGCCTATCAAGATTTTTCAAACTCTTGGGGATGTTGATGAGTGTTTCACAATACAGATTGAGAAACCAGAGGCAGTGTGGTCAGAAGTTGAAAACAAAATTAATCATAAAGAAGCGTCCACCCAAAATCCATTCTACAATTGAAATCAAAAACCAGTTTTTATGTATTTTCCAAGTTTTTATTCAGCTATGCACATGATATCAACCTAACGAATAATAAGTGCATTCCATAAAGTACACAAGAGGATAGTGCGTATTATACATTCTAACACCATCCAGACAAAAGCAGTTGCAAGTCACGTTCAGCAATGTTATGTTTGATACCAGTCTAACATAAAGGCATTTATTGTTATGTGGTATCTTGTAAAATAGCCATCAGGTGAAGTCAATTAGTCTCTCCACGTATGGCTGGCAAAGCTTACCCATGAACGAGCCTGGTAACCAATTTTGTCTATCAAATAAGTTATCTCTCTTTGACTAGAACAGACATGCCATCATCTGTAACTTTCCAAGAACAAAAATTGGAATTTCCACAAAGATGATGGAGTATGTAATTGTACAACTTTGAGAATACGTCAGACAGGAATCCAAGTGTTTAAGAGGTTACAAATTGTGCAAAAGCAAGAACAGGGCAAACTCTTTCATTGACCACAGGACAAACTTGTTCATCTACATAAAAGGAAGGGGAAAAAAGAGAACCAGGAGCAGCTCCAAAACCATTAAGGACGTGTCCAGCACTTGGACTTTCAGCTTGTTTAGATAGTGATTAATAGTGTGCAAGGAAAGAAAAACCAGAAATCTAGCAGCCAACACGGACGAATAGACATAAAGGAAATAGGTCAGAACAAACAGAATATAAAACTTACATGCTTTGCCATCCCAAAATCTGCGAGTTTCACATGGCCATTCGGGTCAACAAGTATATTTGCACCTTTTATGTCCCTACGCAGAACATGCACAAAAGACATTTCAAAGAGTCTCTTTGACAACATAAAATGAATAAGACAAGTGATATATAAAATATAAATTGCTGTCTAAAGAACTGGCACACACCTGTGGACAGTATTTTTTGCATGCAGATATGCCAGACCAGAGAGAATTTGTTGAGTATAGCTGCGGATAACAGGTTCACTGAATGCCCCATATTCTTGAAGTAGTTTGTGAATGGAACCACCAGAAACATATTCAAGGTATATGTACAATTTATCATCTACCTGCTTAAAATAAAGAAACATAAAATCAGTTGTAACAACAGGTATTAAAGAACATTTACGTCAAACCATAACCTTATAAGATAAAGTAATGCAAAGTTTGTACAGACTCATAAGCATTTTGATCTGTAGTTGGTATAAACACTACCAAATCCATTTAATAACCAAAACACATGGAGAGGAGGATCTAAAAGATCCAAGCTAATTTACACATCTTATTGTGGAACACTCCAAAAAATCACAAATGCAATAATATCCCGGTCCCCCTCCAAACCAAACCAACCCCCCCCCCCCCAAAAAAAAAAAAAGAGAAAACAAAAAAGAAGGCTAGAAATAGCAAGAAAATTAGTATGTAGAATTGTCCTAACACATCTTGGAGAAAAACGAGCACCAATTAGGTCAGATTGACTCAAATATATGTCACTTTTCAGCAGAATAGTCGTAACCTGACCAAATGTTATATCTTTCTCTCATCCTTGTCCTCCCCATTTTTCTGGGTATATGAACGTTAAGATGGATAGACCTTACTTTGGAAACACAATAGAAAATTCTTCCATTTGTGCCACAAAATTCCAGATGAAAAAACAAATGCAATACAAATAAAAAGATCAACCCTTCAATAAATTAACACTTCCATCAACCAAAGGTTGGTCATGGCTTCATAAACAATCAGATGGAGTAAGGGGTCCAGTACATGGAGGCAATGGACCAAGTACTTGGATTCTTTTATGGATAGGATGCACTCAGACTTTGAATTTGGAGGTTCTATCGTTTGAAAGGATCATTACCTATTAAGGTTATTCCCTTCCAACCAATTTCTGTGCCTTTTGCAAGGGTGAAAAATTAACTCCTTGAGTGGATTTCCCAAATGAATACACTTCAGCATATTAAGTCAAGGGAAGCCAAGGACAACTAAATAAGCACATGGATGTGCGTAAAGCCTCAGGCAAATCTATGTGCTAAAGCTCTCAGCCCATGGGGTAATTTTCATTCTACAGGTTCACTTCATTAATCACCATAGACATTCCAAGGTTTTTGTGTGTAATGTTTGTGAGTCATATTAAGCTTATAAATCCTCAACAAGACATAGAGCCGATACAAGAAGACAAAAATATCATTTAAACGTAGATTAAGTAGGCAGTTCCATAGTAGAAATTACAGAAAGCTTAGGAAAAGCTCAGAATATGCAACAGAAAGTGGAAGTGGTATCATTAAGAAGAATAAGGCTTACAGTTTCAGATCCATAGTACTGTACTATATTTTGATGTCGCAACCGACTTAGAAGAGCAATTTCCTGTTAAAGAAAATGTAACCTTAGAAATTCACAAAATTCCGACCAGATAATGTAGACATGAAATTAAACATCTCAAAGGTTCATCAGATATAAAAACCAAATAAACTTTTCCAATGGGAATGGAAGTATGTTTTGGATCCATGACAAGGAATTCACCTGTCCCAGTTGTCTTGCACATTCTTTTGATTTTGCATCATCTGCAAACAATGTGACCTCTTTCATTGCACACATGTCACCACTCTCACTGAAGGCAAACAGAAAAATGAAAGTGTAACAGCAAATCTTTGTCTCCAATAATGAAATTTAAAAGGCATGCTTTACATGAATGCATAAGGGACAAAACTCAACTCAATAGCAAATAATCTTAAACCCATGAGTTCCTCACTACATGATTCATGAACTACAATTAAGAAGTTTGAAACACAGAATAAGATAAATTTTAAGAAGCTTGCAAAAAGGAAACCCAAAAACAAGAATAGCATGACTCAAATTTCAAGTATGAGAAACCAACAAGAAATTAGTCAGAAGACAAGACACTAAAGTTATAGGCAAATAAATTAGCAGCCTTAGTCATGATTGTAGGGGGAATATACATACTTGCTGAATCCAACATAAACATGTCCAAATGTGCCCCGGCCCAAAAGCTTTCCTTTCTTCCAACGCAAGCCAGGACTAGGGGGATTTTCTGCCTTGCCAGGACTACGTGGGAGTGAGGATGATGTGGTTGTCAATGCATTTGATGAACAAAAGGGATTAGCATTAGATATTATCAACGGAGGCAGAGGTAACTTGTGACATTGTTGCTGCTTTCCTTCATCTTGCCAGCTAGTTGGCGATTCTGGGCCTGCACCACCAGCTCGTGGATGTAATGGTGTGACAGCACCACTATGTATTCTAGAACTAGGGCCTGGACTTGCCATTCTGGGGCTAGGTATTGGAGAATATTCTGGACTGCCCCTACTAGGTTGCCAGAATAGCTGCCCCGACAAATCTCCCCCAACAGAATTATGCCCAGAATTATAACCTGAACCTGGACTGGAGCAATGACCTGATCCAAAGGGCATAGTTTCAGGGTATGCTTTTGGAGCCCAGAAGCAGCCATTTTGTTGCTCAGAACTGAAAACTTGCAACGGACTTCTAGAAGGGCTTGACATTGAGCTATCAGGACCACTTCCAAAAGCATGATACTGCGGAATCTGCAAGCTTGGTGGGTGTTCAATGGTACTTAAAGGTCCTCTTCTCTTTGAAGTATGAGAAACTTGGGAGCATTGTGGTAAATTTGCAGGTTTCAGAGTCTGCCTTGAATTCTTTTGACTGACAATAGGAGAACTAGCTGGACGCATAACACTTCAGCCACACAACAGAAAAAAGAAAAGGTCAGTTCACTTGAAAATAGAGATCATATGCTTTTAATTTGAATAACACATAGCAGAACGAAATATCCATAGATAAAAGGGTATTAAAATTAACAATCACTGTTAAAAAGTCAAACATGAACAAACCTGGAACGGCTGCTAGCAACAGATTTATTGGAATGTCCATTGCCCTTAGGACTATGATGACCATATCCAACAATCTGGCGTGGTTCAGTTGGATCATCACTGTCAATTGAACACTCACTAGAGACAGATGCAGTTCCAGTCCCCAAGCCACAATCAGCATCTGTGGTATCAGGCTTGTTTGATGCCTTCTCCGGAGCAGGAAGAGGAAGAAAGGATGATGGTTTTCCATGCTTGCTCAATGTTGATTGGTGTGCACCAACTGCTGGCTTTCTGAGATCTGTATGTGAATGTTGTACACCTGGGAGCGGTAGTACTTGAGAATGTAGCCTGTCAGCAAAACTTTGACAACAAGAAACCTGGTTAGATGGTGATGTTGACCGAGACTCTGCTCTGGAAGCAGAGCCCTTCTCTGAAATTGTGTCAATGCTCTGCCTTCTAAATCCTGCTTTAGATCGAAAACTGCCTTTTTCTTCAGATAAGATCTTCAATTTTCGAAAATGAAAATTTTCAAATATATTATCTTTGCCTGTCTTCTTCTTTGCCTCCTTAGAAGAAGATTTTCCCCACCATGAAGGCATAGTGCCAATGATATTGTTTGCTGGAAATGTTGGGTGTGCCTTCGTCTTTATTTGGCCTTACAATCTGCTAGTTACAACAGGTTAGAATGACACAATAGATCCCCTCATAAACAACACAAAACTAGAGATCCAAAACAAGGAGGTTTGAGGCCCCATATGATGAAAAGTCCTGACAATGACAAAATTGGCTGATCCATGAAAAGACTAGAAGTACCTTCTGGCAAAAATGGTGCACCTAGGTCCGCTGAATGTGTAGCATCTTTCAACCATAATAGATCTGAGGGTCAAAATAAAAGAACTCCTGAAAGGGTAATCTGCACCACAGGGTCTGTGTTATACATCTCTTGGAGGACTGGACCAAATAAGCAATAGCTCCTTAGGTTGAAGTACACAGAAAAACATACATTAACCATGGTTTTAGAATTCAGATACCTCCCTCCAGACAACATGCACTGAAGTAAGCAATAGAAAAGGAAAAATAAGAAAAAAATTCTAGTGACCATCTGAACCAAACATGAGACATACTGCACTAGATGCTAAAGCCCATACCGTTACGTCATCCATTAACATTCAACAACAATACCAGCAAATTGTATATTATTCATGTCTGCCCATAAAGCATAGTCTAATACAAAATGTCTCCAATGGTGATAAAGCTTGAACTATGATACTCTAGTCTCTACAACTCAATTAACTCCTAAATCACTTGGACTGACCTAGTATAGCCTGTAAGCACTACACCAATGCCAAAAGCAATAAAATAGTATACTGAAGAAACAACACAAGAGGGGCATATTCTTGTGGAGCCTATACCATTTGATTGATACCTAACACAAGCAAGTAGGCCAAATCCAGCTGATTGAAGTTGTCAGACCACAACAACCAATACATGTTTCTCGACAGCATCCTTTGTACTTAAAAACTCTACACGATAGATCGGGACATATTTGATAATGCTTCTGGAGCACAGTTGATAGCCAACTGCTGGACCTCTCAACGTTTATAAATTATTTTAGTGGTTAACATATTTCCAGATCTTTTAAAAGTTGAAAGTAGCCAAGCATGTAACTCAAGGTCGACATATAAAAACAGATGGCTGCCAATTTGTCCAGAAAACTTGCTGCAAATTGACCTAATAAATTGTCTACGAGGACAACACGTCGAAACACACCATCAGATTCAACTGAATTGCTACTTTCTCAAAGTTAAGCAAATTTTTTTCAAAAAAGGACAATTATGTCAAGCCGAAAGAAGGGTGAGAAAAAAAGATAAAGACAACGCAGTAAGATTAGACTTCTTTCATTATGATAAGTTTAGCTTCATAATCAATGGAACAATATTACTTTTTAGTATAGATGCACAAACCACAAATATTGCAGAAAGAGGGACAAATTGGGGCCCGAATATACTAATGAAATTCACATGCCAATTTCGGAAGCAATTCTAACAGATAAAGGATGGAAGTTTGGCAGGTCTCTGTGACTAAGTACGTAGGCCAAACGGAACCACCTTGTCCCACGATAGCACGGAAAAACTATACACAACCCAATTAAATGGAGGAAATAAAACATATAATAACCAAACGTAGAGTATCCCGCCTAGAGTGATCCCTTTGCAGAAGCAAACAATTCATGCGATCAAAGTTGCGACACCCAATTACCCGTTGCAAAATTCCCTTCATCACCCTAATGACAACATGCACTACTAGTTGCTCAATCCAGATGCCAAATAAATATTGATCGAAACTGAGCAAATAACGCAGTGCAGTATTATATCAGACTCTGAGAGAAGTGCCCAAACCACATGAAAACACCTTGAAAATCGAAAAACAAGCAGCCCAATTAGGAAAAAGCAACTAAGCATCCGATGGATCAAATCTGGTGAACCTAAGTCTGACTCCACTAAACTCGTTCTGCACATTTCACAGAACAGCCAATGTCACTCTAACATCTAAAATCAAGCATTCATAGCCTGTAAATCGGCCTCGAAAAAACACTAGTGAACTCCACAATTTGAGTTGAGAAATCCACATTGCACTGAAAATCGATCCAACTTGTTCAGCAACAACGCTTCTTTATTGCCTTCCCACCGGCACCTCCCACCCACCTCCCATAGATACGCCTAAATAGAGCAGCAAACCCTAACCCCGAAAAAAAGCAAAAATGTACCCACAACGCATACGCCAGAAAAGAGAAAGAAAGAGGAAAGCAACCAGACATGCATACCTCTGGTTCGATCTCCGCATCTGCGCAGCTCAGTCGATCGCGGAACGGCGGCGAAGCATGGGGAGAGCGGATCAAAGAAGAAAGGGGCTGGCCCCCGCCTCGGATTTCTCTGCCAAGTAGGGAGAACCGGAAGGCAGCAGAAAGACGGCGATAATTCCTCGGAGAAAAGAGGAGTGCTTCATCACTTGAGTGTAAACAACCAAACTGAGACGGAGAGAGCGCGAGGGAGAATAGGCAGCGAGGACAGCAGGAAATGGGGAGGAGGCGGAGCGAACAAACGAAAAAAAGCAAACCAAATCCCAAGTTCTGCGGATGAACCGGCAAATGAAGAGGATTTACTCGTAGTAGAACACAAGAAAAGGAGAGAGAGGAAAACGGGCAAAGGGTGGAGCGATACGGTCCGAGAGGACCGACTCGATAAGAGGAAAAGCGGATCGCCCGTTGAGCCGTAGTGCCGCTCGTGGGTCCCGCATGGCTCCACCACTCCCTCTCTCTGATGACGTGGCACGCCAAGTAGGATGAAAACAAAAGGTGGGGCCTACTTGTCATGGCCAACTAGATGACGTGGCTTTTATGTGTGTGTGTGTGAGTGCATGCACACCTAAGGCCCAGCGTGGGTTCCCCAATGAACGAAGCGAAATGAAATGCCGAAAAAGGGCCGAATATATTCCAAGCCATGTTAGAACTTAGAAGTTATATTTTATAACATTAAAATAAATATTTAAAATGGCACAGCGCTCGAACCAAGCGCTTTCAAATAAGTGACTCTGCGTCCTTCCATGTGATTCTCAATATTAAAATTTTTTAGTCTTTATTAAGTCGTAAAATAAAAAAAAAAAAAAAAAACATTTTCTGCATGGGCTCTTTTTTGCATCCATTACTCTTTGGATGTATTTCGTTTAATTATTTTTTTCTCTCTCTTCCTCTTATATATATATATATATATATATATATATATATATTATATGTGTACTTTTTATGAATGAAGGGTGCATTGACACCAATGATTGAGGAAGCACATGAGAGAACGTTAGACCATGTGGGGAGACATCTCATATGTAGGCATTTCTAATAGCGAGGCAGAACCAATTATATGGGATGCCTTTTAGACTCGGCCTAAAGCTCCTATAATTGCCATTTAGTTAAAAATATTATAAAACTGTTACTTTGCGGAGAAAATAAATAATTTTATGCTGCGAATGAGAATATGGTAGGCATAGCGTGTTCGAATATCAAATTTTATGTTATAGCTGAAACTTGGACCGGTATCAAGCATTTATCAAATTAAATAAGACATTATGAAGATATTGACTACTAGAAAATACATGGCTCTAGACCATCGAGCTTCCTTTTTGCATATCAAAAACTATTTATACATTGTATTATAGAGAGCCACGGTGTGGTTACTGTGGGCAATTGCCCACATAGCATGCATAATATTTGCATGTAAAAAACTTTGTTAGTTTTTACTTTTTTTTTTTTACAGCTCTTTAAAGTTTGAAGTTTAAAATTGCAGCGTCACTTAACCGAAATTGTCTGGTTTTACCGCGAGTAAAGGTTGATGAAAAATGGTAGGCATGATTGCCAATAGCCTTTTATTTTAGGTTGTGTTTGTTTTACCAATCTGCGGTGATATGAGATCCGAGATCCGTGAATTTAAGGTCTGACCCCTTCCCCTTCTTCCCACCCTCCTTCGACTTTTTAAGTCCATGGTTTTTAACATGTAACATGAATTTAACATCCGTGCTACTAAGATAAACTTGAAAATCTCCTAAAACACACCTTTTTATGCAGCATCAGATCATATATCAAAATGCAACCTTAGGTATTTTATCACGGACTAGTAATGATATAGCTAAACTAATTGCCTTATTTTCGAAAGGTGCAGATATTTATTTAAACAACTTGTGAATAACTTAGGCTGCATTTGAGGCTAAGAAAAGCGAAAAAAGATGAAGGATCAACTCGCAGTAGGGTTGTACATGAGCTGCTGGACTTGACTCATATCTTGCTCAGCTCTAGCTTTGTTGGAGCTCTGGTCAAGCTGCACAAAGTTAGATCAAGGTCAACTCGATAGACTGACTCACAGCTTGAGCTCGACTCATTTAAGTTCGTTTACCATCTACTGGTTTGACTTGATCTCTTTCATCTATTTTTAAGTTTGGAAATTACAAAAAAGAAAGGATAACCTAAATTAAACCAGCTCATTCGAGTTCAATTGAGTCAAGTTCATGTAACTCGAACTCATCTCATTTATAAGCTCAAGTTTCCAGTGAAGAACTAAAGTGAGTTCGAGTTGAGATTGCATTTAGCTCAACTCGTCGTAAAACCCTAATTAGCAGCCAGTTCGGACGATCAATTTTGGGTACTTTTCTGAAAATGTTGCAAAGTTGAGGGAAGTTGTTTAATTACGTAAAGTAACGGGGGCGCCATTCTGAATCTCTGATGTTTGTCTTAATTTGCTTATTTGTTTTTGTTGAATTGGAATATAGTTTTCACATCTTCTCCCATCGCAATTTCTCAAAAAATCCGATGTCTATCTTCTCCGGCTAAGAGGAGAAGAGGGAAAATTTTTCCCGCGGTCTGGTTGGCGCTACAAATCCTAATGTCCTGTTCGCGGATCCAGCGTTGAATCCAGGGTTTCTGGTTTTCAGGTGAATGAATTCGTTATTATTATTTCGAGTATCCGAGCCTGACGATTTTTTTTTCTTTTTCATATCATAATGTTTTGAGGGTTTCCAGTGGTTGATCGCTGAAATCTTCCTTTCTTCTTTCTTTTGTTCCCTTTTCTTTGGCCTTTTACTTTTTGCTGCTTGTGGAAATTGAAGATCTTTGGGCGATTGGGACTTGCACTACATGAGTTTGTGAATTTGTTTGTTCTTCGTATGGTGGTCAGGATATTGATCCGCGGAAGGTGACTGTTCTATTGAGACCTGGGCGTTTGATTGGTGGCTCGAGCTCATGGTTCGTTTTTGGGTTTTTCTGCCAATCGGTTATTGTGTTTCAAATGTTTGGTCCTTATTACAAACATTTTATCTAATTTAGTTTTTGCTTATTTTGCGTGGGATAAAACTTTTAGGCTATTCTATTGATCGGTTAAAACTTTCTTTCTTGCATTCGGTACTAGAATTGTGATTGTGTTGATGGCATGAATGTTCGGCTTGGATTGTGTTTACCTTTTTTCAGAGCTGATGGTGAACGTTGCTCTCATCTAATTCTCTTACTCTCAATTTATCTCGTATCGAGTCAATTTTGTTTGGTTGATTACTTAATAATCAATATCGACGGATTTTTTTCTCAGCTGGTGGGGTTATAGGCATTAGTAATTCCAGTGAATCTCGTAAAAGCAGTGATGGTAGCCTGAATTCTGGATCGCTTCCGAATTTAGGATGTTTGAGGTAGGAAATGATTGAGGTTATTGTATTTGGCATTCCTTTTTTCTGGTTTTAAGCAGAGCGGTTTTCTAGCCTGGAGTTAGAGTCTTTCTTTTATTTGAATTAATTTTCAAGTCACGATTATTCACTGCCCAGGTGCCGTTGTTCCATCTTCACTTTTATTGGAATTTCCCCTCCGTCATTCATCAAATGTTTTGGATATTATTTTGTTTTCCTCGTGAGTTTCTTCTTTGAATTTCCTTTTCCGTTTTGCATTCAATTGCCAACTGGGACTGCACAAGCAACTGCACACATGGTCGCACAGGTCTTATGAATTGTTTGTTGGAAGTAGTGCTTTGGTATGCAGGAGAGTGGAAGCCTCCATGTATTAGTTGCTTGATTAACAGATCGAGTATTTTCTATCGGTGCGGTTGATGTCTTAGATGGTCTGCTGTATATCCTTTGTTGCTTACCTGGTGTCAGTGAAATAACCACTTGGACATCTAACATGCTCTTAGATCCTACTCTTTTAGTTTTACATCCACAAAAAAATTTAGCTACTTTATCAATAGCCAAAAGATAAATTGAGAAAATCGGAAGTGTGACACAGGTTGTTGAAGACCCTAAAAGGGCTAATCGGTCTGACTTAGTTCAAGTTAGTCGACTATAAATAAACATATACATTTATTATACAGAAATACATATAAAAGCAAGGCATCTATAAATCTAAATGAATATATATATATATATATATATATATATATATATATATATTCACACACGCGCGCGAGCACACACCCATAGAGATTGCTCGAAAGGCTTGTCGTTTAGATTTATAGAATCCAGTAACTTTATATAGCTTATGCTTAAGAAGAGCAATTCTCTTGTTGTTTCTCCATTCCTTTCCAAGGAACTTGCAGATTTTAACCTTTGTTCTTCTGCAGGTAAGGGAATGTCCTAGATGGCAGACTGTGAAAAGGATCAGGCAGATACTTTACCACGTGGAAATGATTGGGAAGTAGTATCTCTCACTGCATCAGCATATTCTGCATCTCCTGGTGCTAGACGGCTTGAAGATGAAGGTAATAGACGTGAAGAGCCGACAGAGGGTTTACAAGAAGAATACACACGTTCAATGTTTCTGTCTGAACATTTTGTGTTTCCACCCTGCGAACATGAGAATCTGCCCTTGGTGTCAGACGAGGTCTTCTTCACTGAGAGTGTGAAAAATATTCCAGAGTATGCTGATCAATATTTGCAAGAGGAATCATTCCAGGCTTCTGAAATAGATGAAGCTGTTGATCACATGGAGATGCATAATTTGGGTTCGGAAGAAGGGGAGACAGATGGGAGAACAGGTGAGAACTTGAACTCCAGTAGAATGCAGAGCTCCGTTGGATGCTTTTGCTGCATCCAATGTTTTTTTGTGTGGAATTCAGTTTTTGATGAAAAAGTCAGATGCTTCCATTTCCTTGATAAAGCTTCAAAACGGTTATTATTTTGCAAGGTCTTGAATGGATTAATCGAACTAAGCAATCTGCACTCTGCAGTCGTATATCCACTAAAATTGAACCTTTCTGTGCAGAAACTAATAGAAGTGGATCAGGCCCTTTCAGCGAAGGTGACCTGATTGAAGCTGCACTGCTCGAAGAGCCAGACTGTTCTGCTTCACAGGCACATTATGATTTGGATTCTGCAATGTCATCAAAGCAGATGAAAGTGACAAAAAGCAATGGATCTGGTCTTCCTCGTGAATCATGGTGGAAAAGAAGGGCAGTGTCTTTATATACTCAGGCTAGGGAGGCAAATGCATTTTGGTCTGTGTTTGTTGCTGCAGCTCTGACGGGACTTGCCATTCTAGGTCACCGTTGGCAGCATGAGAAGTTGCATATTCAACAGCTGAAGTGGCAAATAAGCATCGGTGATGAGGTAACTTTATTTGGTTATCCTCTCAGGCATTTTAGTTTCGGTATATATCTGGAAGGACATTTATCATTTATGGCTATTCTAGTTGATGCTTATTGAAAATATTACTTTGTTTTTGGTCCTCCTGCGCTTTATCATCCCAGTCCTTTATCATCAGCGATCAGTCATCCACTTTGTCCCCCTTATTTGTTTCTTATTTCCTTGTTGACTTGAACCAACATGTTGTGTTGGTGCCACTTAAGCCTGTTATGCCCTTTTTAATGCTCCACATCTAGACTCTCCCTATAAATGTGACTAGCAGAGTAAAAGCAGTAATCATCTGGTGCTGAAAATAGTGTCGCAGTTGCAACATTTTACTCTGTTAAACATGCCATCATTCTCCCCATTCAGTGGAAAAGATGTTATATTTGCTGGTGGTCTATGCTCTAACCATATTACTGATGTGGCTAGTAGTTTTCTCCACCTCGAGTAATCTCATTGCTTTCCATTACATTTCTTACCTACCAAAGGTGGCTGAGTGGTTTGGATTTCAGATCAGGGGTGATTTGAGATTCTAGATCACAAATTCTAGGTTTTACACTGATTAACTTCCTGTCACATGCATACAGTTGAAAATATGGGGATACGAGAGATGATGGACTAGTTGAATTTTCTCTGTGCGTGTGGGCACAGTGCATGCGAGTGAAGGGGGTGGGGAGAGAGAGAGAGAGAGAGAGAGAGAGAGAGAACATATAGTAACATACATCATATTATAGTAATACAGCATATACAGAAACATAAATTGGGAGAATCCATTAATTGCATAGGTATGGATAGAATTGTGAGAGAAGTCCATAACATAGATAGTTGACGTTTTCTTAATTAGACCATTAAAATGAACAACTAAATAGAGCTAATGGAAGAAGCGGTGAGGTTTCGTTGGGGAGGTGGGAAGCGGGTGGTGTTGAGGGTGTAGGTCTGGAAACCAGTGCTAATGAGGGAGGGGTATCAGTTGCTTTTTGTCATTTGGTTCATAAACTACTCTGATTGATAAGGCAATGGATGATTAAGGTATCATATTCATTTTAGGAATAAGAATAGTGATTCAGGCTAGCTAGCACGACCAGGTCTGTACGATTGGTAGCTCCCTCTCCTCTCCTTTCCATTGTTGGGCTATCTTAATAGTTAAGATAAACATACCCAATTCTTGGAAGCATTTGAATGATGTAGTTCTAGAGTGCTATATACCCTTGTTATTGAATGTTAAATGTGAATTAAATTATGTACTGATGGTCTGATGGTACATGTATTGATGGTGAAGTGAATGTTAAAAGAGGAAGGGCTTCCCTAAAGCTGATACCAGGAGACAATGTTGTCAAAGACAGTATTAGTGCCGTATCAGTTTGTATCTGCCAATATTGTATTGGCTTGGTCACCGTATTTTTCTAATTGAGAAATTAAAAAATAAGACCTGTATTGCCGCATATCACGTGGTGGCTGATACAGTCTGGTGCAGAGTGACATCGATAACATGAAGCAGCGAAGATAAAAAACAAGACCTGTTTTGGTGCAATAAATGCATTGAGATAGTTAAGCCTCCTTAAATGCCATCATGCTGCATCAGACTGAAAGCGTTTATCAATGTTGCCTTCTATTTTCGCAGTTCTCTTATCTCATTCTTCACGGTTTGCTACCCTATTGATGCCTTGTGTTATTAGCGATATACTTCTTTGTTATAGAAGACAGAATTTGTAATTTTGTTTTTGTTTCTATAGGAGTCCTTCAATGCATAGTCTCCAACATATCACGTAAAAATGAATGTCAATAATAATCGTAAACCATGACTGAAAGCGTTGATCAATGTTTCCTTTTATTTTCGCAGTTCTCGTATCGCATTCTTCATGGTTCGCTACCCTGTTGATTGCCTGTGTTATTGGTGATATACTTCTTTGTTAGAGAATACAGAATTTGTAGTTTTATTGTTGTGTCAGCATGAGCCCTTCAATGAATAGTTTCCAATATGTCATGTAAAAGTGAATGTCAATAATAATAGCAAACCATGTTGAATTCTGTAATTTCATTTTGCAGAAATTAAGCCGCATTTTGGCTCCTATGTCACGGTTGAAAGATGCACTTATTGGCCAGCGTGGGGCTCCACTACTGCGCCAGGTCGGTGCAGTTGAGCAATGAGATGATTACATGTATGCCACAGAACTGGATGGTGACAGACAAGACACGAGAGAGAGAGAGAGAGTTTCATTGGCTGATATTCCATCTGTCTTAGCCTTGTTCGAGTAAGTTCTCAGTATAAACCTGTATCATTCTATTGATTGCTGAATCGCTCGTATAAAGTGTAAATCCTGATCCTGGTTTCTCTCATTAAAGCCGAAAAATGATCCTGTAAGCATTGGAATTCAGGGACTTGGGCATTCTATGGATAAGTCCGAATTTCCGAGCAACCTCTTGGGTAGAAGGCGTGATTAAAGTAATTTGTATTTACTTTACCGTGCTTTCAAAATTGAAATAGATCTCTCTCTCTCTCTCTCTCCCCCTTGTTTTTCTCTTGAGCAGGCGATGCAGAAAGCCTCCTAGCACTCGGGAGAATGTGGGGAGCCCTCTGTTCCTGCCAGCCACTTGCCCGTGCGTAAGTTGACACATCCTTGGACCAGGCAAGGGGGAAATAGGTGGGTCCTGGACCATCCCAATATGGTTTTATCTTCTCAGCTTAGTGTCAGTCTCCCGCCCCGAAACTGGCGAAGACCTTGTGTTCAGAAACCTTTCTATTTTTTTCCACAAGGAAATTTTCCACATAAGATAAAAGCACATCCAAGTTTTTCATATTGTTAAAGTTAACATTTTCTTATATTGTTTGGGACACTTTGTTAGTGCTCCTGTGGAAGACGTGAGTTAATTAGGCAAATTAGACGCAAATAGCATTCCCAAGTATAGAGAGAAACAGTTACACTTTGTTGCTCTAAACTTCACTCAGCCGATGGCCCTCTCGCACGAGGAAGTGGGGGGCAGTTGGGGAGGGCGGTGACATCGCTGTGTGATTGCTCCCCACCACCTGCTATCAGCGGCATCCGACAACGCCATCTTTTTCCTTGAAAATTTTCATATCAAGTTTTCATAAACTACTTTTCTTTTTTTGGCAAATGAACTTTTACAACCCTGTAAATAGAGGCAAAGTGAATCTATGGATTTGAATTCAGCTGTTTTGATGTGGATTAGCTTAGATCCAGCTCAGAATCCGTCCATATGGATCCATACATTTTATATCAAATCCAGGGTCCAAGCTAGAAAGCATAAACAAAGATGACTCTTAAACAATATCCTAGATTGTTTAGCCGCCCTGGTTATGGTATGAAATGGACCTGGACCTGCTCTGCATTTGCGCTTCATCTCTCTCTCTCTCTCTATGTATATATACATTTGTTCCTTTGGGACACTGCTTGTAAGGAGGGAGTTGTTCCTGTGCTATGAGATGGTGGGAAAGTTGAAAGGCCCCAACTCCTTGAACATCTACAGGGCATCTGTAAGGGGAATTGTCCACATCCAAAAAATTGATCCAGTTCCAGTTAAGCTCCAGTCTTTTCTGAGGCAAAAAGTGGCACGATTTGCTGTATCCAAGAGATAAGTTTCTGTACAAACTGTAAGAATATTAAAAGAATAAGGTGCTTTGCTTGTCCTCCAGCATAATCCAGTAAGGAAGGTGGCTGGCTGCAGTAAACGATAAAATTGAGCAGAAGTGGGGAAGCAAATGTTTTGAAAAAATAGAATTAATGGGATCTGAAGACCCGAAAGCGTAACTAGACCACTCTTGAGTATGAAATAAGGTTACAAACGGATCGGATCTGGAAGATAAATAAGGATTTGGATCAGACTGGAGAGGATCATGTCCGACCCGTTGAGAGTTCCGATACCACATGGTGCTAGAATCCCGCAGACAGTGTGCCCTGCTACTGGTGTCTTATTCACCAACCTTATTGATGCCACGCTTTTGATTTAAAAAATATTTATATTTTTAATTAATCAGCCCACTGAAAGACGGGATACTTTTCCGGTATTATTCAATTCGTTTTCACAATTTTTTAGGCCGATTTCTTCTATTTTGTAAGCGAAATATTTTTGATATGCTTTGAACTCGGTAAGTCCGTTTCTTTTTCGGCCCACACGAGTGGCCGGAAAAAAAAGAATCGACTATTTTTTATTTTATTTAGAGAAAAAAGAAGCGAAGGGGGACAAAAACTGTGTGAACGTGCGGTGGACTTGTGGGGCTCTCGAGATAGATGACGGTCAACCAACTTTTCTTTTCGGGGCTTTTTATCGCCACAGGTGGACATATTTGGGCTTTGACTGTTTGGAAGAACCGGTTTGTCCGGCTCGAACCGGGTTTGGTGAGGTCCAACAACCAGTTGCTCTGGTTGGAGTTAAAAAACGATTCGGTTCACATTCTTATCCTAAGAAATCCCGTTTATGATATAGACTCAAATGTATCTTCATATTAGAAATAGAAATAAGAAATTAATGCGAATATAAACTTAATTTATTGTGAGGACAAACACACGTACACCTTGTTTGGCGATTCGGGTAAGAGGCCTCGTTGAGGTCCACACCGGAAGTTTTAGGTTCCGATTTACAGCCCGGTTCCGGGACGTCTCGGAGTGAATGCCAGGCCCAAGCCTCTTTCGGTAATTCCGTGCTAAAAGCACTATTGCCTTTTGAGCGTAGGACTCACGTCAGGACATGAGCCGCACGTGCTAAGCGGGAAAGTGGTGGCACCACACGCGTGCAAATTTCCACAGCGTTACGTTTGTCCCACGTGGACGGATCCCTGCAGCAAGGGCCGACGTGCGTCTCACGGAAGTCCCCAACACCCAGAAGAAGACCATTCTACCCTTTCCGTTTTATGGCGTCATTTTTCATATAAACATAGAGCTTTGGGCTTCGTTTATGGCACAGCAGCGAAGTGGAAGCGGCCAGACCCAGCTGTGCGCGCTCAAGTCTCAACCCAACCCAAGCTGAAACGGAGTCAGGGTCCAAGCCAGAGCTGGACTCTGTCGCATTCCTTTGCTGCGCCCACGGGTTTCGAGCTAGCAACCTCGCTCGTAGCGGCGGCTGGCCTGCTCCATGAGGCCACTCTCAGGATTAGAGTGAGGTTATTACTGAGCTTTGTTAATAAGAAGTGGAACAGAAACCTTCTTAGCTGAGAAGGGCAAGAAGGTAATTTGGGAGATGCGGTGAGCGACAATTACTTAACCAGGCTATCGTGTTAACGTGGCTAACCGCGGTTAAGGCGGGAAGGTATTAAAGGGCTGGGAAAAATTTTGGCGTGGTTTGACCTCGAGAGCGTCTCGTATAAACAGCGGAGGCTTTTTCCACGTTTCGTCTTCGCTTTAGCGTCTCTTCTTTATCTGCAACTTCTTTCTTCCCTGTCGAAAGTTTTTGTTTACTTTTCCTCTCGAAACCCTAGAAAGCTTCCGCCGATCGCCTGTGGTTCGACGTTGTCGGGAGGCGGACCTGCGGGATTCTTTGCCGGCGCTTTTCCCGGGAGGATTTCGGGTTTCCGAACGGCCTTCTCTGGCAGACTCGTGGTCTCGGTCGGTCTCCTGGCGGGGCGATCTCCCTCCGAGGACGGGGTTTTTGGCGGGGAACTGGGAGGGGTTTGGCAGGGAGAGATGAGAGGGGTGCTGCCGAACAATGGGAACAACAGCGTCGAGACGATCAACGCTGCCGCTCGCGCGATCGTGTCCGCGGAGCGGCGAGTTCAGCAGCCCACGGTTCAGGTGAATTCTTCAATCCTTTTTAGGTTTTCCTTCAGAAACGAGAGATTTTGGAGATTTTGTTGTTGTTCCAATTGAATGGGAGTTTGGGTTTGAGGTGTGGAGGGTGTGTATTGCCTCCGCTGATTTGTTCGATTTTTCTGTTTGTTTTAGTGTTTCCGGATCTGGTTTTGGGCGTCTAATTTAGTACTTTTCCTGTGGAGTTGCGGATATCGATGTGATCTTGAGAATTTATTGAAGAAAAACTGAATCTGAGTTCTCCGTGCACATTCCTTTGTTTGCCCATCGGTTTTCGGTGTTAAGACGCCTTTTTATCTGATTTTGTTAATTGGTCTGTTGGTCGGATATTTTTGCTCTTCAACAAATGGTCATTTTTTGCTTTTGTTTTATTTGATTTCTTTTAGCCCGTGTCGCCTCTTCGTCTCTAGAAGGGTGGAAGGTGGGAAGAGGGGTCGTTGAGGCGTTGCTAATAATAAAGGTTGATCAGGAGTCCTTGAGGGTATTGGTAGTAACCAAGGTTGATCCAGTGGATATGCTGAAGGCACTTACCACTTAAATTATGTAGTCCTTTAGTTAAATTATTCCCTCATGCAGTGGCTCCTTATCGTCTCTCCTTGGCGGATTTGTTCAATTAATCATTGGTTAAGTCACCATGTCTTGTGGCTTCGGAACATTTTTTCGACAGCGTGGCTCTTTTCAGTTGCAACCGAGCACCTGAACCTGCTATCAGACGTCTTGCTCAATTTGGCTCACTTTATCTCTTCCTCAGTTCCTTTATCTGCTTGATTTTTTCTATGACTGGACCAAAATCCTGCTATGAATCATGCTTTCTAGTTGTCGAGTCTTGCGAAAAAATATGAAAAAATGCAAATACCAAGGCAAATGGAGAATGTTGTAACAGAATAATATTGCTCGAATGAATGAACGTGCAGCCTATAAAGTTAAAAGAGAACAACGGATGGATGTTCATTGATCCATGTGTGATCTGAGCATGAGCACCATGCACCTCTTAGGTGTTTTTTTTTTGGTTAAGAATTCCAAGTTGTTGGAATCTCAAGAAAGGTTAGATAAAAATTTGAAGTGGCTTATCTGTTTGATCACAGTTTCTGGATTGGGTGTAGAATATAGGATGCGATGTGTAATCACAGTTTCACTCTCTCTGTCTTGCATGACACATTTTTGAATACCACCAATTCCATGCTCTCAAGTTCAAGATGGAATGAGAGTACAATTTGTCCTATGTGGCCATCGAAAAATGTGGATTTAAGAAAAGCAAATAAGCCTGAATCTGGTAGCCAGTAGGAATGAATGGGAGGCCCCAGTAAGTGTTTGTCTCCTTTCACTTGAAAAAGAATTGGCTCTAGCCTTTTAAACATTTATAAGGAAGTGCTATGATGCAGTTTGATTGATATTTATTTCTGAGTTTCTCATAACAGTGACCTTGTATTGTTTCATCAAGTGTAAGAGTTCCTGATTTGTACTTGTGATGTCATTTTCTGGTTCTCTGTTTCAACTCTTTCATGTTAGCTATGTTTGCTAGTTCATTAGTCCAATTTCCGTATCCTGGCCTGAGGCTGGTTTCATAGAGAAGTCGGTGATCAACAATCAGCAATTTTATTTTCCTGACATGGTATTCTTGTTGTGCTCTAATCTGACAGAAGAGGAGATGGGTCGGTTGTTTGAGCGTGTACTGGTGTTTTGGATCCCATAGGCATGGCAGTCGCATTGGTCATGCAGTGATCCTTCCAGATGCATCATCTGAAAATAGTGCCCCTACTGGTAATGGCGTTCCTGCTGGTGATGGTCAGGGCCATGTCCCAATGCCCCCACTTCCTTTTATTGCTCCTCCATCTTCGCCTGCATCATTCCTTCAATCTGAACCTCCAACTGCTACACAGTCACCTGGTGGTCTTCTTTCCCTTTGTTCACTTTCTTCCAACGTTTACTCTCCAGTTGGGCACTCCATTTTTGCAATTGGCCCCTATGCTCATGAGACACAGTTAGTTTCTCCCCCAGTTTTCTCTACCTTCACCACTGAGCCTTCCACAGCTCCCTTTACACCACCTCCAGAATCTGTCCATGTGACCACACCCTCATCACCAGAGGTGCCCTTTGCTAAGCTAGTGTCTTCTGCATTGGATGCTAAGCGCAAAAATGACAACAAGGCTTCGACCTTTCCTTTATCTTTTGCACCTCTTCAATATTCCGAGTTTCAGGCTTACCAGCTGTATCCAGGGAGCCCAATCGGGCATCTCATATCCCCTAGCTCTGCAATTTCTGGTTCTGGTACATCTTCTCCGTTTCCTGACATTGAGTTTTGTTCCAACTCCTTCCCTGTCTCTGCTTCTGCTGTCCTGTCTCAGGTCTATGACGCACCAAAGTTGTGCAGTGCAAACGCACATACCAACACAGAGAAGTCTGCTGGGAGGGAGCATCCAATTTCCAGCTACTCTGAGCTCCGTGCACATATATTGCTCAATGCCAAGGCGAATGATTGCAGTCAAGATGGTGCTGTGTTTGTGAAAAGAATACCTCAACTGGTCGCCACTGGCGATGTGGCAGGTGGCTTTGTAGACGAGCAACTGGTTGACCATAGGGTTTCCTTTGCATTGTGCACACCGGAAGTCAGCTGCAAGGCAGCAGATCGTGGAGATGGGGAAGGATGTATGCCTGAATCCCCAGTTCTTATGGCTGTAAGCAGGAGGCTTTCCAGTGAATCCAATGCCTCAAAGTTGGATTTGTGGTTGGAGAAGCCAAGAGGAAGATTGGAGGATCATTGTTCTGCTGCTGAAAATTCGGGCACGGTGTCTGCTGGTGTTGTTACCAGTGACAGGGCTGCGGATGATGCATCAGATGGTTCTCCACATCTGGTTGAATCTGTGGATCTGTCGGTTTCTAAGGAGTTCAAGTTTGACAATGCAGATGGAGCGATAGGGCCGGCCACGATCACCAGCTCGGAATGGTGGGCGAATGAGAAACTGGGTGCAAAGGCAGGATCCAAAAACTGGGCATTCTTCCCCATGATGCAGCCGGGCTTCAGCTAATGGATGGAAAAAGAGAGATCAAAGTGCAGCTGGTTTTCTGCTGTTCGACTGGAAATCAGCTCCCACTTTTTGGCCCTGACCATGTTGTTCAAGCAAACAGTTGAAAAATGTAAAAGATTCCACCAAGACTCCGGAAACAGGATTCTGGCCATTGAAGGAAAACACGGCTCGCGGGACTCTTGGTGGAGGAAGCTGCTTATTAGACGACGACCGGCAAACTGAATCAGGAAATAAGCTGCTCTGTTGTATAAACTGGCAACTATTTCTCTCTTGTACAAGACAGAAATGCTGATAAAAGGCTGGCTAGAATGAGTAGATAAGATATGGGGATTAGGTTGAGGGCTGTTACCTCTGAGCATACAGGAAGAGTAAAATAGGGGTTCTTTTGGGGGTTTTATTTTTGTTTGGTAACATCTTTAGGGTTTCAGTACATGCTCTTTCTTTTCTCTGATAGCTATTTGTGTATACCTGAACACAGTGGGAGGATTGATCATGTTCACTTGTCTTGTTTTCTTAAAAAAAAAAAATCATAGTATGGGAATTGAGCTTCGTCGTTCTGTTTTTGCCTTGGGGAATGAATTCTTTTCCCAATATGTTGAATGGGAGAATTGAGGGAGCCGTAATGGTGGGCACAGCGGGCGGGCCAACCGTCTCTAGACTCTAGATTCTTGGGAGACTAATCTCTATCAATACCCAGTTTTTGGCAGGAGATCTCCTGCCTATCGTCTGAACTGATATATTATTCTTTGCTTCGGAAAGGGCGTTGCTTTGGGAATATTCTTTGAGAACGGCACGTGTGTCCGATACAGGTCTTGTGTGCGGGACGGAGTGTCCGGGACAAGATGGTGATAGTAGTACAGTACCTGGCCTGCTGCTGCTAGGTGGTCCACCGTCATATGATGAACCTTGTTCCGGTTGGCATTCGAATGCTCGAGTACAACTTGGAGCAGCTCGTGAGTCATTCATGCCGGCCCATTCTGTTGGCACGCAATCCCTTTCTGATATGGGTAATGGGCGTCTTCTTTGATTGTAACAAAATGGACAGATAAGGATCCGATGTGGACAATTCTTGCTAAGACTTGCAATGGCCTGGACAAGGACATAAATGGCATGGGACGAAAATCTCGCCAAAGCAACTGTCGCAGGAAAACTTTGGCATGTGTTCGTTTCGCGACAAACTCTTCTCGTGCTCACTGTCCCTTCAAGTTCCTGTACTAAAAGTCTACATATTCAATCTTTAGGATCCGAGAAAACAAGATTTGTATGATATTAACAGAGTATGCAAAATATGTATTCATTTCGTAGACAAAACGAATGTTTCTTACGAGTCGATCCTCTCTTCCTAATTAGGCAGAAATGGGATATAAAATTTGTTGTTTGATTCGTTTTTTCACAGATCAAATTACCCGATGGCTCAGGTGTGAGGGGTCATAGACAACTTTGAGGATGGTGTGGGTTGTCTTGGGGTTGAGGCTTTGAGGTGAACTTGAAAAGGCTGTTTGACAGCAGAAACATTTTGTAAATATTCTATGAATCTGCTCATAAGTTGAATTTGATTTATGGCGCATTAGAATAAATGTTCCCTGAATCTGAATTTTCACTGGCAAAGCATTCCGGCAAACGACCCCGAAGTGTACCAAATTAGACGTCCATCCATGCCTGTCCATAAACCTTCGTTCGAGTAAATCATTGGATTCCACTCTGATGTTCCCTTCGTTTCATTTTCCAAGTTCAATAGAAATTCGTGCACTACTGTCGGGTTGGGGAATGAAGTATGAACCATCGAGTTCAGCTCCAGGTGGAAGTGCAGTTCAAGCTGATGACATCTTCAATGTTTGCGCTCGAGGAATTTCAACCTTGGCAAAATTCGTTTCGAGTCTCATGAAACGGTCAGATGCAAACGGGGTAAATTGGAAGGGACGACTGCAGCATGTTAAGATGGGCACCTTTTCACTGTAATGCTGGACAAGCTAGAAAATGAAACGTATTTACTGCCCGGTGAAGTTGAGAGAGAGAGATTCTGGTCATTGATTTACGTTCAGAATCTTCAGATTCGGATGGACTACACAAACTGTGACTGCTTTGTTTGATTTGCTCATCTGTTTTTGTTCTTCTGCCAACTCGTTAGACGAATTTCCAAGCAAAGCCTAATTAGATCAGCAGATGATACCATTGATGTGGAGCAGTGGAGTGCGTTCCTGATCCTACTCTTACATGCTCGAGAAGATGCATTTACATTGCAATCATGCGCTGATCTTCCTTGGTTCCAAACCACCCACCGTCCCTATTCTAGAGAACATGCAAGTTCTGGGAAAGTTTTGGTTAATGCGTTCTGTTTCGCTTGCCTGAAAATGTTTTGTTCCTTCAAATTTGAACCTGTCACAAGACTGTCCGCGACCAACTTTCTTAAATGCAAGAAACACATTTCACTTGCCACCAATCACACATGGTTCTTAGAACATGAAGTTCAAGGAGCCTTCACTCGAGTCATACTTACAATAGCTTAAATGATTAAATGCATTACATTTTCAAAGTTGCTTGCCACCAACATTGGGAAGCAAGCACATACAAGCACATTAAGAAAAGAAGGAAACGAAAGAAGGTAATGAAAGCGGGAGCAACACTATCCTAATGCCATAGTGAAAGGAAGAACAATGAACGCCAAATACTTTTCTCTCTGTCATCAGCTTGCTACCAACGATCAAAAGCCTCAAACAGCAGAGCCCGTAAGGAACTGTTCATCAGCCTCCAACTTCTTCATCGTCTCAGCCTCCAGGGTGATCTCTGCATCCACACTTCTCCCCCCTTTCTTCCCTGCATACAAGTACATCATGCCATCAAACTTGTTGTTGGACCCGCTCCTGACGGAATCCGGCGAGCCCCAGCCGAAGTCCACCTCGTAGACCTTGAACCTCGGCGAGCTGCCGACGGCCACACAGTTGATCCCGGCATCCTTGTAGTTGTAGAGCTTTGGCGCCTTCTCCCACTCGGTCGACTTTGCGTCAATGGCTGCCGCATTATGGGAATTGATCAGCTCGTGGAGCAGGCCAGCGCCATACTCGGCCGGCTGGGCTAGCAGCATGCCGCTAGCAGTAACCGTGTAGATGCCTTGAATTAGATTTCCGAAGAAGTTGTCCGACATTGGTGGCTCCAACCTCTTCCTGCAAAATTGAAGAGATTTTAAGTTGCATGTGTAAATTGAACACAAAAATCAATGAAAGCCGACTGCAGGAACTTGGGTCTATCTGAATTGAATGATGAACTAAGAATAGACTCCAGACAGGATGAAGGCTCTTAGTTTATTATAAAAATTGATGAGATGAATTAGAATTTACAGAAGAACTATATCCTAACATCAAAATTTCTCCAAACAAGAAATCTTCGTTAACCAAAATGTGATCATTGTTTTCCAACATGACTTTGAAGGAATGAATATGGTCCTTTTAGCTTCTTTTCATGCATAGGTTTCACTAAAATTGATTCATGAGTTACTGAAACTCAAGTTGGTAGACAAGCTAGCTTCTTGCGTGACAAAGTGAAGGCAATTAACGTGTTTCAGATACATGCATCTTAGCTTCTCAACCATGAAACTGAATTTCAATCCATTTTTTTCCCAAGAACACAGCACAAGCAACATGATGAGTACCATTTAAAGTGACAGCAAAATGACAAAGTAAAAATTTTACAGCAGTACTAAGTTAACTTAATTCTCTCATGGGTTATGCTATGTGTGAAATTTACCATGGTAAATTCAATTCGTTAGTCTGCTGATCCAATAATGAGGCAGGGAACTTATGAAATCTAACTAAATGGACCTTAACCTTTTGGACATCTGATCCAAACCTGCTGCATCTTTGAAATCCCTACCTGCAGTCAACGAAGAGGGTGAACACTGTGTATGATTCCGGTGGCAGCTCACGGGCACGGATCACGGAACGCCAGACATGCACGCCGAGTGCCTGGAAGGATGAGAATGGCTTCTGGTCCGGTTCAAGGTGAGCATTGACCTGAGCCTTGATCTTGTCAAGCACCTCCTCAGAGAAATGGAAGATCTTCTCTCTCATGGGCTTGGAGGGCGGCTTGACCTCACCATTCTGGTGGGCAGGCCCATCGCCATTGGCAACATGGGCAGTGAGTGGGGGGAGGTCAAGCTTCAAGCGCGTGTTGCGGGCCTTGGTGCGGTCGTGGAAGGGGAGGAGGGAGACGGTGGTCAAGCCCCGGGCTAGCTCGGCCCATGAGCTCATGAAGTGCCATGTTGAGTTCCCGTCCAGTATGACATGGTTGAATGAGCACCCCAGCGCCATCCCATCCTTCAGCTTGGTTACCTGCACACAGTCACATGAAAGTGAGCTAACAAAGTTTGGAGGTAGCCAAGCCAATTCAATGCTTAAGATCTGATAGGCCGCAAGGAACTAGAGAAAAGATTAGCAAGCAGAGAGGTTCTATAATAAGAGGTCCATGCGTCTCAGATGATCCAAATAGTTTAAGGGACAGAACAAAAGCTCCTCCCTCAGTCCCTTGTATCTCTGATACGAGGGATTTAAACTGATCTTAGAAGCTCCGGCGTCAAGGATCGAAATCATTGAGGTTGAGGATGGTTCTGAGATCTGGTTTCAGCATGGGAGCTGATTGTGATCCTAAGCAAACCCATTTCTCTGCAGTTAAAGCCTGGATCTGGATCAGGCTGAAATAGATCACCATCACCAGCAGCAGCAGCAGCAGCAGCAGCAGTAGTAGGCTGGTGGCAATCAAATGCACCCAGCTCACCTTTAAATGACGGCAATCAATGGCAGCCATTAAAAGCAGGCCCATTTCTGCCACAATGGTTGCGGTGGACGGTGGCGATTCATGACCAAAAAAACACAGGCAAGTTGCAAAGAGGCGGCGGCAGCACACCACTCAACTGAGGTGAACAGGTCCAGACGACTGTATGAAGATGGTCTGCTTAAATTAGGCACTAAAAGACCGGTTATCAGTTAATCTTAGAAGCAGCAGCGAAGCTACCATGGGGACTGGTGTGGGCAACTGCCCACCCCAGCCCAGCCTGTGTAATCCTTTATAAACTGCGTAATCCTTTATAAATTGAATCAGACCCTCATACCAACCGGGCAGGGGAAAAAAAAAAGTCAAAAAATACAACCTTAAATTTGAATAGAACCAAAATGAATCTAAATAAAAAAAATACATTAAACAACTAATTTTTTTTTTATTTTTTAATGTAATTTTTTTTTTAGCTCCACCAACTATGCTATGAACATCGCTTGTATTCCAAAACTATTTCAAAAAATAATGACAACTACATTCACACCCAGGTGAAGAGACCTTGAACAATGTGCTTGGGTTCTGGATTCAAAACTTTCAACCAAGTCCAGATCCAATTTAGCTTCATATCACCTCTGGCCCCAAAGCAAATCAGATGCGAGACCCGACTTCCGGTCGGTTTGGATGGAAATTCTTTTACTTGTTTTAAATTTATTAATTGCTAAATAATTTGAAGTGGGTATTTTAGGGTTTTTAAATTGTTGAAACTAATTTTCGTTTCTTTTTTCCGTTGTCGTCAGGCAATAAATGAAGCAACAGAAGGTTTGGTGGACGGTGATAAGCAGATAACAATTAATAAGTCCTTTTTTTGCATTATGGGCATTATACCACATTCGTCCACGAAAATGACTAAACTGCCCTCGGAGGTCTGCCGTTGAACAACCCTTTTGGAACCAAAAGAAAAACATTTCAATTTTTTTTCAACAAGAAAAAACCGTAAAAAGAAATACTCGGCAAAGCTACTTATTTTTTTATGAATAATTCTTAGTAAAAAATCACATTTAACCGCAAAAAGAAGAAAACAATTTGCTAGTGGTGACTTTCAGAGTTCGCAATTTCAGTTTATTTTTGGTAGTTTTCCGGTTTAAATGAAAAAGGTTGGACCGGGAATGATATTTTTGCGTCCCGGAACACCACGAACGCGTGTCGCGAAGGCAGACAGAGCAGAATTCATTACTGCGGTGTTTCTACGTACCGCAAATGACGGGAACACCCTCACTGTAAGAAGGGAGGACGTTCGGGGGGAGAGGAATGGCGGGACTTGCCTGAACAGCGAGCAGCGGGAGCTCGCGCCCCTCGTGGTTCTGAACTCCGGCGTACGGAACGACGTCCTGGAGCAGCGGCGAGGCGTCGGAGGCGGCGAGTTCAGAGAGGTGGACGTCCTCGGCGGCGGCGACGACGAACTCGGCCCCCCGGTCGTTGCAGTCCACCTCGAGGACGCCCTCCTCGTCCTGGACGAGCTTGCCGGCCAGCGGGTAGAAGTAGCCGAGGACCTCCGCGAGGCTCTTCTCCAGCGTCTCCACCGCCTTCTCGAACTCTCCCTCCTCGGCCCCCACCTTGTAGAGGAGCACCTTCTGGTTGTAGTAGAAGGTGACGTAAGGGAGGTCGAAGGTGAGCAGCGGGCACGTCTCCTTCGCGGCCTTAACCGCCGGAACGACCATGCTCTTCCTCCGTCTCGTGATCACCGGACAAGGAGCCATGGCTGCTTCCGCCTTCGTCGTTTGAAGAGGGCAGCAGCGGAATCTTGGGTAGCACGGGAAGAGAGGGAGGGAGGAGTTGGAACGAAGAACGTAATGGTGGCGGTGCTGTACTTATAGAGCGCCTCAGACGTTGGTTGGGAGCATTTAATTCATTCATCCCTCCTTCGGTGGAGGCGTTTGGCCTTTATTATTTTCAATTCTTCCAGCCTTCTTCTTCTGGATTTGCCGCAGGACCTCCACCTTTTTCTTCAATTGCTACATTCTTTCTACTCATTAACCATTGGTTGATCAACTATCGAATTACAGATATTACTTGAAACCACGAACGCCGCCATTGATAGGCTGCCTCTTCACAGGGGGACAGTACTACTACTTTGCCTACTTCTCGTTCCAATTATTGAATTTGAATGTTTTCCCGTTCATGTCTGTTTTATCACTTCAAAAAGAGATCTGTAATGGCATTTCACCTTGGCAGATTGCTGTGATGATGTTTCAGCATGCTGTCTTGCGTTTCTCCACTATTGGTTTCCTGTGTAATTGTAGCCTTGTTGAGAGGGCAGTAGGGACACTTTATATGATATTTCATAAATATGAGAATATATAACAAAATTTGGGGACAAGAGATCCCCTAAATACAAAACAATCCGCAAAAAAGACATACCGCAAAACAAAGCAGAAAGAAGAAATATATACATACAAAGTACATAAAATAAGAGAGAAGAGGAAAGACGAGGTGGCACAGTCACCCAACCGCAGACTGGCAGCGGCGCTTTAACCGAATGGCAAACTGGACATCCTCTTGCACAAGACGAGAAATGAGCTACGGCCTCCAGACATGATCCCAAGAAGCAGTCAGGTGGGGGGAAGGACAAAAGAGGAAGAGAAGACGAATGGATGGTGGGTTTGGAAGACTACTAACTAGGGAAGGCCAAGTATAAGCAAGGACACTAGAGAAAAAAGTGCAAGAAGTAAAAAGGTGGACCCGAGACTCAGTCGCGACAAGACATAAGGGACACTGGTTAGCCAAACTGATGCCAAGGCGCTGGAGGTGATCAAAAGTGTTGATATGGCCAGTCAGAAGAAGCCAGACAAAAACAATGGCACGGGGAGATGGGCCAGGAGACCAAAGAGACCGAGGGGGAAGTGACGCGACAGAAGGACCAAAGGAAGCCAGGTAGCAAGAAGAAAAAGTGAACTCACGGGTAGGTGAAAGAGGCCAGGATGGGGACGTGGACGATGAGAGGTCAGCAAGGCGGAGGAAAAGAGGAAGGACAGAAAGCATGCCAGACCAAAAGTGAGAGGGGGAAGTGTGAGAGATAGAACTATGCCAGACGCTAGGTAAAGGCAGGTCAAATTTTGAACTAATGAATTGGGTGATGGGAGAATGTTCAGTTGCTAACCGTCACCACCAAGAACACAGAGAAGACTCGCAAGCCCGACTGTCTCAAAAAAATTGAGAAAGATGCATTAAACACTAAAATTCTTATTCCATGCACCTTCTTCAATTATTGGAGCAATTCATTGAACACTCATAAAGTGTCCTTACCGCCAAACTACTTTTTAAAGTACATAACACATTTTTGGTGTTTCAGATTGTACTTCAACTTGCATGTCGTTCACGAAGAACTGACATTTCAAAGATTCAACAAGGAAACTCATCACCCTCCAGCACCTACCCAATCCAGTTGCGCCAATATAGTTGAGAATGGTGTTTACAGCTTTCGAAAGCTTAACAAGGAGTTACATTAATAGAACAAAAGCAAAAAGTTATGATTTTATCAAGAATAGCGATTCAATGCTGACCAGGTGTTATGGTATGAAACTGTACAATAAATAGTGGAGTATCTTTTGTTAGTTTGAAACATTAATTCACATTTGATCGATATGGGCCTTCTGTCACAACAACGTGGGCTCATAAATTATATGGCGACAAGGGAAAATTGCCGTGCTTAGATGTTTTTGTTTAGAGTACAGATGACAATATATTCACATGTTATGCCCGACAATACACCTCCTGTAGGCCTATCAAGGGCTCCATGCTTATATACATAAGATGATTCTCAAAATATGATATCTGGCCATATACAAGTTTAGCTTTACCTTCTTCTGTTGTTCCAAACTGTTATTTGTCATGAATCCAACCTCATGAATGATTTAGAAATATTAAAAGACATAAAATTAGAAATATGAAGCAGTATGTCAATCAAATTCCATTGAATGATCAGTTTAATTAATGGTCTTACTGATTGTAGGCTTATATTAGACATCGGGACTCTTTTATCTTTTCATTAACTTGAAGCGGCCACTTTGATGAATTTAATTATACAAATGATAAGATTCAAAAAATAAAAAACTGATGTGTGTATCGGGATCTTACATTAACTTGTATCCATTTTGATGAATTTAATTACATAAATGATAAGATTAAAAAAAAATTGTAAAAGTCAGAGGTGTGTATTGGATTTTATAAGCCTACAAATGTAAGACCAGTAATTAAACCATTCAATAGAATTTGATTGACACACTATTTCTTTTTTCTGATTTTATTTTAGAAATATACTTAGAGCTCATTCATGAGGTTGGATTCATGACAAAGAACAGTGTAGTGTGGATCAAGAGAAAATGCTAAAGCTAAACGAAGTCAATTCTAGCATCTTTCAACTCAGCCAACTATTTGAGTCAATTCTAGCAAACCATATATAGCTACTCATTTTTAAATTTAAATTAAACATTTGCAACTGTCTGAATTTAAATTTTAATATATATATATATATATAATGCTGGATAATTTTAAGATGTCTAAATTAAATTTAAAAATTCATAGTTAAAAGTACTATAATCTTTATAAAAGCTACATGTTTTTTAGTATCAAAATTTTAAATTTTAATAATCTGACAATATACGAAAATATGAACCAGCCCCCTCTCCCCACTCCTTTTTTCTTTTGTGCAATTCTTCTCGAAATAGATAACGTAGAAAACTAGCTTGAAAAGTCTTGTTCTTAGGGAAATAGATAACGTACAAGACTAACTTGAAAAGACAGGCGGGGAATTAATAGGTCAATGGACATTGAGCTTTTTCTTTTTCTTCAATGAAACATACAAAAATATGTTCGTGACAATTTCTTCTCGCCAAGAAAAGTATTGGGGCTTTATTATCCGTAGGGGTTTTCTTGTCCGTTTCAACCAGCAAATCGGTATATTTTCATAGCAAATTCGGTAGGTCGAACAATTGGTGTTGTTGCTTTGGATGCAAATATATTGAACTGTTATATATTTTTCTCAACTTGTTAAATATGTGAATTACTATAACTTCCGTGTAATGAATATGATTGATATTTTATCATTTGAAGGATATAACATAGTTGATTGGACCAGATGTCCTGCTAATGATGCGTTTTCAGTTTGGTTTGAAGGGCATAGCATAGTTGATTGGACAAGATATCTTGCTAATGATGAGTTTTCAGTTTGATTTTCTTGTGTACTACTTTTATAGAGTGCAAACGGTGGCTTGAGCGACACTCGAGATGAAAGATATATCATAAGATTCCTGAGATCCCTAAACAGTAAAGTGGTTTTTCCTCTTGCGGACTGCCAATATAATTGATATTTTGTCAAAAATAACTTAAATCAAATCAACTCGCCGTCTTTCGAGCGTTCAAAAAAAAATCTTCTATTATTATTTTTTCCAATAACGTTAATGACATAGTAAAGCAATTTCTATCTTATATTTTATTGCCTATTTGTATCTAAGGTATGACCAACCTCTACGTCCATGATGAGAAGTTGGATAACTATAATTGATATCATTTACTGATGTGGGATCAAGGATCAGAGATACAGCCAGTCACAATATTGCTCATTTATTCTGTTTGAATTTTAAGGGCACGAGCGTGATCCGGAATGAACAACTTCAGCTTTCGATCTTTTTTAAATCGATGGATGGTTGAAAGAAAAAAAAGAAAAAAAACATGACGAGCTGTTTCTGCTAGCTAGTATTAGTTGATATCTTTTTTCTTTTCTTTTCTCTCAACTCTGAAAAGATAAAAAAGGCTGAGATTTTTTTATCCGCCTAACATTCAAGTGCTTACTGCCTACCAATTTCTTATATATATATATATATGTAAAGTGCTAGACAGTTAAACAGTAAAAGAATAAGAAACAATTTTATATCTTGAAATTTTTCAAATTGACAGTATGCAAATTTTTTCTTTCAAATGCCAGATCTTTTGACATATGAGCTCTTTTTTAAAGATGGGAAAGAGGGCAGGATCTAAAATCCTTGGATCTCTGATTTTAGGAGATCATAGATATGCTTTAAGGCTTGTCATTCATCACCACCAAGATCATAGAGCGACATGTCATTCGATGACGGGTGTATGTCCTGATCTGGCCTGCCTCAAAGAAATTCATGCAGATTCATTTGTCGGTGATTCTTTGTGATCTGATATTTGATCCAATGCAATTCAATCGGATCCCAAGATGTCCACTTCCTTTTCTAGCCGCGAAGTGAAGTTATTTTAGTAGGTCAGATCAGTACAAAAATGAACAACCGTCTTTATGTCTCTTTAATGTCTACAACCTGGCGCAGAGAGAGCGAGCCATGCATCTTTTCTGCTTTTACATTCGCTTTTGTTCATAGACCTCAGGAGTGTAGATTGAATTCACCTCGAAGAGAGAAAGGAGAGAGATTGATTTGTTCTTTTTCCATTTTCTTTTGTTCATGGACCTCAGGAGGGTAGATTGAATTCACCTCGAAGAGGGAGAGGAGAGAGATTTCTTTGTTCTTTTTCCCATTTTCTTTTGTTCATAGATCTCAGGAGGCTAGATTGAATTACCACCTCGAAATAAAGTGAAAAGACTAATGAAGTTCTTTTCCCATTCATAGGTCTCAGGAGGGCAGATTGAAGTGCCACCTCTTAAGGGAAAAGAGAGAGATTTCTTCTGTTCTTTTTCCCTTCCTTTTTTTATTCATAGGTCTCAGGAGGGTAGATTGAATTGCTACCTCGAGAATAGTGGGGGGGAGAGAGAGAGATCAGCACAGGCCTTGTCTTGGCTTGAGTAATGGTCTTAATAAAATCACTTGGGTGGTGGTCTAACTTTAGTACCCCACAGAATTAAATGATGGAAATAATGCAAGACGGTCCATCTTCGCAATCGGACGGTGGAAGCTTAAATGTGGTTGGATACACTATTGAACTTCACAGGAATACTGCTTCTTTTTCACTTTATTACTGAGGCTGAGCAGAAAAACAGGAAGAGAAAAAGTGGGAAGAGCTCAACAAGGTGGTGCAGAAACACTGGAAAGATACACTGGCCTAGTCAGAATTTTTAGGCTCAGGAGCACTGCTTTAAAAGTTTTTGTCTTAAGAAGCACCAATGCATAAAAATTAACAAACAGATGAGAGCACCTTTATAGAAATAAAGGAAATTTTGTGGGCTGGTGTGGGCAACTGCCCCACCAACCCCTTGTAGCTCCGAGCATATTATAATATTAACTTATATCAGTCTGGCAGCACATGCAGAGTACAGAAAAAGGTCAGTTCTTCAGTCTCCACTGTGTGCACTGTGCAACAGGTACGCTTTTTACCATTCTTAGATACGATGAGGGGCAGTCAGGGGATGTAGGATTTAAGACTTTCAGAGGTGGGGAAGGTGTTCACAATGCATGTATATGTAGCAATTACGTTGAGTTTCTCGGGGATATAATAACTGTACCGTGCCCGATAGTGGCCTATGCATGGCACCATGTGACTGTGTTCAAGATTTTCTTTTATCGATGTTACTGCGACAGTTCAGTGTATCAAACTTTGAAGGCGCACCTTTACAGCTTCTGTAGAGTACCATCTACATGTAATAATTAAAAACGAATTCGAGTGACTCAATTAAGCTGCTACTTGAATGCGCATTCAAGATGTCTTTGGAGATACAGACAGAGAGAGAGAAGCAGGGACTAGTGTCGTGTGGTCGCTTCCATCGCCTCTGCACGGGTGGTACAGGGGAAATTAGCATTAGCTAGAACGATCCTTATCCAACAGATTAAACAGCTTGTTTTTTATTAGAAAATAAAGAGAATGAAGTGTTTTTTTTAGTTCTAAACATTAAAACTGGTGCTTCTTACTGAGGAAAAGAAGTCGGTAATTACTAGAAATTCTGGACCATGATAGGCATTTCCATGCCTACAGTCGGAGTTTCCACCTTTTATGTCCTTCACAGCAATGGAGCCCCATGCCAGAACATACTGGAAATTGCTATGGCATAACATAGCGTCCTCGTGGCTTCCATTTCTGACCTTCAAGCAATCAATGTCTGCATCTTTTTCTGTGACGGTCAACAGTTTTTGTTCTATATAAATGGTTCGCTCTTGAGCTACAGAATGTAGATAACATTGTCCCACTCTTATGCCGAGCACTTGTGACCACTCTCCAGCAATATTGTATTAATTGACGACCAACTAATGCATGGATGAAGTTATTGCTGCAATTTGCTTTGGGTTGGTAGATCGACATTATTGTATTTCTTTTGTCATTGACAAGATTATTGCTGCAATTTTTACCCAACACAACACAATGAAGCGGCCAAATAGGCAAATATGGTAGAAGTTCGAGGACCGTGGAACGAATCCGCTACCAAATAAAGCGGTTACTTAAGTTCGTGAGAAGTCTAAGGCGGCCATGGATTTCCAATGCCCTTGCAAGTTTTGAAGTTCTCTAATGCCAAGAAAAGGATTGCGCATAATAGATGATAGATTATGCAAGGATCTGGCTGGTAATGTAATGTTTTTGCGGACCTCAACCATGTGGACCTGAATTGTGTGCATCATTGGAGAACAGCCCTGCATCATAAGGCTCTTGCAGACTTCATGGTTGAGGATGTCATTTTTTAAAAACTGAAGAAAATTTCATGAATGTTGCCCCCAAAGAGAAGGTCTGCAAGAAAATCATGGGGATATGGTTCGACAAAGAAGATTTGCAGGGAGTTCTTCTGCACCTAATCAACAACAGAAGGTTATTAGTACTCCAGCCTTGTTAGGTTCATGAAATATTATGTCCTGAATTAAAACTTTGGTTACGCCGAAAATCTTTTCTCATATTCTAGCAAACATTTATCACTGCGTCTTTTTATGATGATTAGTAAAAAACACAATGAATGATAATCTAATTGCTGGCAAGTCTGTTGAATTTTAAAACGTTGTTGTGAGCGACATGTGCTTCTGCATTAATTCACAGAAAGGGTCAAGTTTCTGCCAGACTAGGTTTAAAGTAAAAGATTTTAGCATACCAAGGATTTATGTTCCATAGTTAGCAGCCGTTTCTTGTAGCAGCAAGGGTTTTCGTCTCCCATGCCTAGCCGTAAGGTCTGTGGAATTTTCAGGCCATCTGTTTTCATTTTAACCCTAAGCCACTTTTGCTTGCAAGCAGTTTCCCTACTGCAGTCTGCAGTAGAGCTGTATCAAGAAAATAAATTTCACCTGTATTTCTTGCATAATCCTTTGTCTTTCATTCCAATTGTTCTACCCTAATACTAACTTGGGAGATGAGTCATTCCCTAAAGGAACACTTCTCTTACATATCTTCTTTAGATTCAGTTTCGCATTCCAATTGTTCTACCCTAATACCAACTCGGGAGATGAGTCATTCCCTAAAGGAACACTTCTCTTACATATCTTCTTTAGATTCAGTTTCGCATTCTCCGTCCTAGTATCCAAGTTCGGAAATTGTCCTTGGATTATCAGTTTACCCTTCCAAGGACGTCTTCTCCTGTCCTACTCATCCTATGAACTAGACATTGTCATCCTCAACACTGTTAAAACTGATCCATGCCAACAGTTCCGCTGGGCATCTGTTATTCACCATTCGACAATGCGTACTCTGTTTGTTTGCCTGTGAAGTTGATGATTTGAGTCTGCAATCAATTCCATGGTCACCAAAAAAAATAAATAAATTTGGGTCAGTACGAAATACCGAGCCTGTAAATTATTCCAGCCATTTTCTTTATTTTGTCTGGAAAGTCCTCAGCTTCCCAAGCATTCGCACTCGGCATAAAATTAACAGTGTGTTTACATGTTATTGATGTCCAACTAAGGTGGAAAAAAATCTATTTCAGCTTCTTACTGAAGTCGGATAGTTCCAACAAACGAATCCTGAGAATGCCTCCAGCTTCCTGCCTTTCTTTCTCTGTGTTGTATCCCCACTTTCCTAACAATGACAGCCATTTGGAGAAATCACAAAGTCTAAATAAGTGCAAACACGGAGAGACACACATCCACAAATAAGAGAAGATTACCCAAATATAAATTCCAGTTGCCCAAATCAGGTTCCTTGATGACATTCTTCAAAGTTGCAAGCCGGTCTTCCACAAAGCTAACATAGAAAAGAAACGTCAGAAGAATCTCGAATTCACTAATTATGTAATACCAAGAAAGTTTCTATCAAGGGAAAGGAATTAAAAACCTGGGCCTATATTTGATCAAACAACTAAGGCAGTGATTAATGGAAGGATGATATTGGTCACCTAAATTATGGTGATGAGAAAGGAAGTAAGATGCTCCCTTCTGTATTCAAGTCTAGATATGTAGCCATCGTCTCCTAGAGGGGTTTATGCCGGTGGCATAGATTAATAAATTCTACCCGTCGAAAATGCATAGTTTCACTTTTAACCCTCACTTCACAACCAGAGTGTACATATAGCATGATTAAAACACATGTATTGCTCGACACTCTCACGAGATCATCATTAATCTGGAGGCTAAGCATTCATGTTTTTCTCCTGTACAAGAGGGAAAAAGGTGGGGATTTAGTTAGTAAAAAGTCTTGCATGATTTTTTGGTTTTCTGCTGCTGTCTACATATTTCGTCTGTTTTGCTCATCTCAGGCCATCTAAGTTTTTCACCATGATATGTTAACGAATAGACATTTTTATTTATTTAAAAACTAAAAAGTCCATGTCTCATCCCAGTTTTCAAAGGTTTTTCAAACTTGTGCCACAAGCTAACTCAGATCCAGTGTCAGCTCATGACCATATACTTGTCTTGTCTGTTTTCGTCCAACAATGACAGCCACCAACATCAATAAATCAAGTCTCCTACTTGAATTCGCTTCTTTTATGTTTCAACAAGTGAGTGAGCCCTCCCCATTTCACAAATAGCACATGAACATATACACAAACACAAGAAGATGGATGGGCTGATATTGTAGTCAAAAGAGAGAAGACATGCGACGATATCTAGCAATAAAAAAAAAGGTCCATACATGTTTTCTTGCATGGCTTGTTTAGCATAAAAAAAAAGTATTTTGCTTTAAGTGGCATGGTTTGTTGTGTAAGCAGCTCTTTCAATAAACTGATAAAGAGCAGATATGGAAATTTTGAGGATTATTATCCTTTTTAGCATTCACACTCTAAATAGCAGCACCCTAAAGACAAACTTGGAGTCAGGTTGCAAATGTGTTCATAAATATATAAGGCAATCACACTCACACACACACACACACACACACACACACACACACACAGAGAGAGAGAGAGAGAGAGAGAGAGAGAGAGGGAGGGGGTGATGTTGAATTCCCTAGGATTATCTTACTGAAGTGTCAGTCCCATATTTTCTGGCTTATTCTGCAGCTGCTTTAGCACTTCCACTTTTGGTCTGAAAAACCAGCAAATTGATCAAAAAGAAAATGATAAATATGAAATTTTTTACAGAAAGCAAGAAATTTATTGAATGACAAGGCGATAAAACAATTAGCTCTTTTGTTGAAATATACTAACCCCGTTCCCAACCCAAATATCCTTTCTGACGGGATTTCTACTCCGGCCAACTCACGCAGCAATGCATCAGCAAATCTGCTCTGGGGGTGTTGGAAAATATGTACATTAAAAACATGAACACAATGACCATGGCGAACAAATATAGACTGTTGATCACCGAGCAGCTAGTGGGGCATGCATTGTCACATCAAAGATAGGTTAAGGCCCAAAGAAGGTCAATGGTTACTAATCTTGGCCAATAAGCATGTAAATCATGGCAAAAAAGAAGACAGGGATAGGAGTTGAAGCCATTTAAGCCCAGAAGCAAACTTTTAAGAATCTTTAAATATTAAATTTGATTGTCCTTCAGGGACTGGTCTTTGCCTCAATCATTTCGACAATTCCTACAGCCTAAGCAGGATATCTAACCTTGTGCTAGGCCAATTTCATCTATATTTTCATGCATCCAGGAACCTTTGTTGAGAAGAACCTATACAAGTAAAAAGTTGGGGATGTGCAACAGAAAATATGAAAACATAAGAAGTAATTAAGCACTGATTTTAGTATAGTACTTCGGGCTTCTAGTTCTTTTCTCAGTACCTGTTTGGTAGTAACTATATAAAGCTTTGAACTTGAAAATCTAAGAGCGTCTGCAATTCCTGGATAAAATCTGCACAAAGATATGGTCAGTATTTTCTGAGCAATGTACGCCCTAACTTGAAAGCATAACAAAGGACGATGACATAATAATGAATGGAGTAAAAGGGTCAACTAGAAACATCCTTTTCACCGAGGCATGACCAAACAATAATAACTTGAGTTAACTAGCAATCCTGTTCAAGCAAGATATTTTTTATGGTGCAATTATGTTTGAGAACAAATGACTTTTTAACGGACAAAGTCGATGTAAGTTTATTATGGTAATACGTAGCCATCTGACTCTAAAGCTTCAAAAATCATTGCTAGTTATTTGCCAATATGACAATGTCTACTTCTTTCTTTCTTTTTTTCTCTATTTGGCATCATAATATTTGACGAAGGGCCAATAGGAGAGTTTAATGTTATGCAGGAGAGATTATAAATCACAAAATGTTCTAGCAGAATGTCTTGCTGAATGAATCAGGAGTGACTAAGGTTAGCTCAAAAAGTAGCAGTATAGAGAAAACATAAATATATGGAAGGAAAGAAAGAACCTTCAGTAAAAAATTGTATAAAATATTATACCTGTTAGCATTAATCCATCCAGCAAAATCATGTTCTATCCATTCATCCCTGACTTTTCCAAATAGTTCTACAAGTGCATCCCTGTCCTCATTCCACTCCTCCATGATTATAGGTTTCAGTCTTAACCAGCTCTCCAATATAGCATCAATCGTGAGTCCAGAAGCAACCTCAAAGATTAAAAGCATTACATGTTAGGTTCAGGGGTGGAACTTCTCTGTCAATCGTACAGAAATAATTTTGCCCTGTTCTCCCCATCTAAAATTTCTTAGTGGCATTTATAATGACACAAGGTCATCTCAGCAACTAATTAGAAGTACCATTCAACATTTGAAGTGATTCAAACCTGAAACTAGTAGAACGATCATTGCTTAACAGCTACTAAGTAGTTCAGAAGTTCAGCAGAGTAATAATATACAGGAGAATAAAGTGGGCTATATGTTCATTATCAAAGTTTTAAGGACATTCTTTAGGGGGTAAGGGATGTATCAATAAAGGAACTTACTGATGACTTTTGAACTGTGGGTTTCCGAGTTTCCAGCAGCAATCGAACAAGTAAAACATTTTCATATCCAGTTTCCACCACAGGTCGAACCTGTTGTTAGGAAAAAAAAAATTCAGTGAGAGCTTGCGTTTGTGTGTTAATCTAAGTCAGTCTTAGTTCTCCCTTATCAAGCAGTCGAATCATAGGGACATGTGCATTTTCCACTATTAGACAGATGATTGATAACGATAACATTCAAGTTGACATATGCATTCCCCACCGGTGGTTCCCGAAGTAATAAAGAAGTAACGTGATTACCAGATGCATTTGATCAACGATCCACTCTTCAGTCTCAACATCTACGTCGACAAAGAGGTTAGGCCATCTTATTTTGGCAGCCTGACATCCACCAATAAAAAAAACAGCTAAAATTTGGAAAAACAATCTGTAAGTAAATACCGTGATACATGGTTCTCGATGTATAGGTTCGGAACCAAAGTCTTTGTACATCTACCTGGCTTCTCTTTTCTGCCACTCGTAATTAAGGTTTAAAGGAGCACACAGTGGCATACCTTGAGGGCGGACAGGGAGCTCTCTCCGCAGCTGTCACATAGAACTCCGTCAAAATCAAGCGCATAAAGATCACCCATTTTCCCTCTTTCTCTCTCCCACTCAGAGGCAGAGCAGCCCCTTGCCTTCTTCAAAATCTCCCAAATGATGTGAACCAGCAGCGGAGGGAGAGGGGACCGTTTTGTTCCCAAAATTTCTTTGAACGCCCCTCCCTCGTCAAAACATCGGCACTCGTTCCCCCCAGTCTCGACCCCACAGCCCACATCCACAGCGGGTGGACCGGAGCTCCCTTTCGAATCACCACCACTCCAAGTCCAACTTATTCGCGCTTGCTTATCACGGTCTGTGGCTCTATGCCCGACCCGGCTACCACCCTTTGATTTTTTATTGAATTTGACTTGATCGGATCTAAGTTTGGACAACGAGACCTCACCCTTTCTAAGACTGAAATTGGATCCGATCAGATTATAAGATCTGAGGTGTAGATGTAATAAGATCTAGTCTTCGTCAGATCCCAGTCCTTCATTAACAAACTTAGATGTAAATTCGGCTCTTGACGTTAGTGTTGGAACTTGAGAAAGAAACGAAAAGACAATTCCTTTGAATGAACGCAAAGCACAGACTTGAACTCTTAAACGGAGGAACACAACGCAATCTCCTCTTCAAAGGAAGGCAAGACCATATCTCTCAGAGGAAAGCAAGTAAAAAAAAGAAGAAGAACGAACAAGTTTAGATCACACGATATTTTCTGTCTTATCTCACTCTGATTAACTAGTAATCATCATCATAGTCGCCACCAAAGTCATCTCCAACCCTGTCTGAAACCTTGTCAGCGATCTTGTCCTCGACATAGTTAGCTCCCCCAGCCAACGCCAGCCCTCCCAGCACTCCGGCCACTGCTCCAACAGCCAGCCCCGTTCCCACGCCGCCAAACTTGCTTCCCTTCTTATCCAGTGGTGCCGACGTCGCCGGCACCGGCGCCGCAGCTCCGTTCCCGTATCCTGAATCGTATCCACCGTAATATTGCTGTTGTGGAGCATTGTATCCGTACCCGCTCCCATAGGCTCCAGGGTATCCAGCTGGTGGCGCGCCGTATGAAGGTGGAGGTGCCCCGTATGGGGCGCCATATCCGGTGTATGGATGAGTCGGCTGATAATCTTTAGTCGTTTGGCCATACGGCTGCGGGTATGGGCTAGCGGCCGGGTACCGGATCTCGTACACGGTGACCTTAACCTCGAGCTTCCCTTGCGGCCGGCCGGATGGCCGCTTGAGCTTGAGCGACTTGGTGTACCGCTCGTTGAAGCCGACCTCGTCGACGACCTCCTTGAGGTGGAGCCGGGCGGAGCCGATGAGCGGCTTGGTCTCGCCGGAAGCGTTGGTGTGGACGACGTCGATCGAAAGGACTGCGTCCTCCAAGCGTGGGGCGCGAACCGGGATGGTGAGCTTCTCGTTCCAGACGGGACATGTGTCGTTCTGGTCGTCCACCTTGGTGGTGAGCTTGGAGTCCGGGTCGACCCACGCCACGACGTAGGGCTCGAGGTCGCCGTAGCGCCAATTGACGTTCTTGAGGTCCTTGGCTGAGGACACGGTGAGCTCCAATTCCAGAGGGAACCGGGACGCCATTGTGATCAAACGTGGAACGCTGGTTTTCGGACTGAGGAACGGAGAGCCGATGGCTAATTGGCTATGGAGAAAGGGAAACTGACGTCCTCCGTATTTATAGGCATATGGCGCTTCCGCTTTCCTTCCCATTGGCCACCTTCCACCTTCTCCCCCACTCATTTGAAAAGTCTCCTTACGACTGCTTATTATTACGGTTCAGCCATCCCCCAGTTTTCCGCCTCGTCTTCTAGAAGGGCGCAAAGGGGAGGCGCTTTAATTTGATACTCGCTCCACTGAAGTCTAGATCTGAAAAACAAAATTCTCGGTTCCGACCAATAAAAACTATATCCGTTTAAATCTGGATTAGAATCGTTCCAGATTAAATTAACATGTAATCTGTTTTTTAACTTTTTTTCTTCAATACATTCTCTTGATTAAGCAATATCACAATTTACTTATTTATTTATTTTTGAACATGAATATATAAAATAAAACATGTTCTGGATTCAAGTACGGGTCACAGATGAAATTGGAGTGGAGTGGAATAATCACGGGAAGCGCGCTCATCGCGGAGTGGCGTTTATGTAATAAATTAAACTAAGTGTCTACTTGCCTAATGAAAACGGAGTCATGTTCCACCAACATACGCGGCGGCGGCCGCCCGCCTTTCCCAAAGACTTAACCGGTGAACGCGCGTAGGATAGGACAAGAAGGCTGGAACGGAACCGGACGATATTCTACACCCTTACTTTTCTCAGATATTATTATATTTGACCCCTTATTTTTGTTATTATGAATTTTTTGTATGCCACGTAAAAATGTAATAATGTAATTTGATAATAAAATGTGATGATTATTTTCTTGGCCGCATCGTCACCATTATAATTTACTATGTTATTGTTACTTTTCTTTATTATTGTTATACTTGAACTAGCAAATGGTGGACGTGACGACTGACCTAACTTTAAGTTGAGCTCGTCTAATCAATTTTTATTTTGGGGTGAGCGAGAAGTATTAATTTCACCGCTCGAGAAAGGCCCGAAGACCCCTCATTCTTCATGCCTTCAGTGTGGGCGATAGCAACGGTGCACCCTTCCATTTGAATGAAGGTCCATTTGGTAAGGGTGGGCGTTCGACCGGGCCGGTCCGGTAGGCCTGTTTAGGATTAAAAAAATTATTATTTTTGTTTTAAAATAACGTCGAATCAGATTTATATTTGAATTTAAATAAATATATGATGAGAACCAAATTTAGATTTAGTTTTAAGTAAATATATTGTATCCAGTATGCATCTATTTTAAATTAGCTGTGAAATCATAAATTGGATTCAAATCGGATTCAGATTATGAATTCAGATATGATATACACTATTTTAAATTGATTCTACCTATGTAGACGATACGGTTTGAGGTCGTGCGTCATCGAAGATGAAATTGCGGAAGGGAATAAAGCACAAGATCGAGTACAGATCCGTTAACCCGATCCAAATTGACCCGTCCATCTGAGAAAAACCCAGAACCCCGTGCACTGAAGCAGAGCCCGTACCCTAGCTCCTCCCACGCATCGTGCCTCTCCTTCTCTTCCGATCTCCGGCAGTGGCCACCCTCCATTTCCCATCTCAGTAACTTCAGCGGCATTCCTCCTTCCTCGCACTCCTCTTCCTATGTGCGTCTCCATCGGGCGGCGAGAGGTAAGGGGAATCTGTTTCTCCCTCTCTCCCCACCGGTGAGAGGTAAAACCTCTCTCTCCCCGTACCTCTCTTCCTCATTGTTCGGTACCTCTATCTATCACCCTCTCCTCTCTCTTTTCATCTCTGTTTCTCCCCTCTGGGGGACTTGGGTTGATCTCTTTTTCAACGTTATAGTTACGGCTCATCTCTACAAGTTGGCGCATTTGAGTGTCTCTTGCTTCCACCTGTTGCAATCCTAGTTTGATCACGGCGAAAGGGTTGTTTGCTTTATCCCCAGGATGTACACATAGTCGTGACATCGTGTATATGATTGAACCCGTCGGCAGCTGTAATTTGATCACTGCCGAATGATGTTTTTTCATCCCCCTTCATAAGCATAACATGCTGCTTGTGTCTCTTGTATATATCTACTGTCGTGATGCTTTGTGAATTTTTGGGCAGGGCATGGACGTGTTTGTTCAGGCTGAAAGTTTCATTATCAATTCTTGTAGACGCGGATTGATGTCAACTGTCAAGAACATGACTTACTTTTTCCATTCAGTATTTTATGTTACTGTTGTTATATAGGCTGTCTTACATGCCCTGCTGTCTGGAAGGGAAGTTTGTTGGAGAGGCTATGGCAGCCTTTCCTTTGAATTCCAGCATACCTGTTCCTGTGAAGCGTCAAATTGGTGTTGATGATTTGATTTTCGATGGAACAACTACGTGAGGGCTTTTACTAGTTTAAACTATCTTCAGCTTGATGTAAGATTGAACCATTACATGGTCATTTTATGCTTACAGTGGAAAGTGTCAATTTTTTTTTGTCATGGCTGTGTCGTGCTTACAGCGAGAAGGCCTTTTTGTCGTGGCTGTATCGTTCTTATAGCGTGCTGGGCACCCATCCTTAACAATCATAATTTTTTCCATTTCTCCTTATCATATTACAACAGACAGCAGATTATTTTTCCCTTGATTTTTTTTTTCTTTATTCACCAAACACGCCTTGAATTTGGATGGAGTCTAAATTTCTCCTCTTCCAGCTCCTGCAGGATAACTTTTTCTGGGGATCTTTCTCCACCAAAACTTTTCAGAGCCATCACATCTCATCCTAAAGAAGAAGAAGAAGACGGACGAATGCGGTGCGCAGGATGATGATCACCCGACTCTTTCGAGCCAGCGCCCCCTTCAAGACACTAACGGTTGCACTAGCCGCCTCTCGGCGACCACTTCCTTTTCTAGCATTTTCCAAAACCTTCTCCAGCAATGAGAAGGGTGGGAATGGCGGGAAGTCTGGCGGGTCCTCCAATGGCCACGGTGACTTCCCTAAGAGCTGGAGTTTCTCGGCCGAGGCCGGTGACGGGGACGAAAAGTTGGACATCTTCAGAGAGATTGAGGGCAATGGTGGGGAGGAGAAGCTGAGCGGGCTTGGTGAACATGGAGACCGAGACCTGGAGCCTCCGCCAAGGGTTCCGCCAAGACTTCCTAGTGGGATCCTCCCTGAGGGGGAAGCGTGGGATGCCGCTGGGCTCAAGGAGGGTTCGGAGACAAAGGAAGGAGACATCTTCGAGGAGGCTGCTCAAGGGATCCGGCCGGAGAAGTCGGGCGGGGATGATGAGTGGGAAACAGCCGAGGGGTTCAAGCCTTGGACTTTCGGGGATGATAACGAGGAAGGGAGCTTGGGTAGTGATTTCGCTGCTATCCCAGAAGGCATCGAAGGCATCAGGTTGGACGAGGAGGTGGGTCTAGAAGGGGCAGTATTGACTGAGGAGGATAAGAGGATTCAAAAGGAGGAAGCCGAGCTTTCTGCAACCCTTAAGGGTAATTATTATTGTTTTTGTTTTTCTTCTTTATTTCTCTCATTCTTTTAGTTGTCTTCCTTCTTATGTTGTATTCTGGAGTAAGAAATCATGTTCATTAGAAATGCCTGCCTTATTTCATAGTGTTATGCATTAATGTTGAAGACAAGACAAAAATTGCATTTAGAGGGCACTACACGTCCTCTCTGTGATCCTCCAGTAATGTTGTGGTTGTGATCATTGCATCTTATTCTAATAGGCTCTGGATTTGGGTTTTCACGTCTCGGCTAGAAGCTCACTGTTTTGTATGTAGTACTCCGGATATGTACTTGGTGTAAGGGATTGAGGGTCACAGATTCTCTTCGACATAGGCATGGCTGTTTCAGAGATGCATGGTAATGCTTTATGTGATAGGTTTCTATGGCAGCATTTGTTGCAGGTTAAACTGTGCTCTTCTAGGTTGTGCCGTCCTGTCAAACTGTCATGTCGGAATAATTCTTTTGGTCATAGGATTTTTGGAAGAGAATTACAATTTATATGCTTGTTTAAAATTTTAAACATCCACTTCAGTTTCTGAAAACTTTACATGTCAATTCTATTGCCTTTTTCAGCAAAATACGGCTTTGAAACTTTAAAAAATTCTGCTTCATGTTGAGAGTAACTTTTGAGCATTCTGTGCATGAATCTAGCTGATTGTGGCATCTTGGTTGCAGGTCCAAATCGTGCATTTGGGGATCTTATTTCTGCTTCAGGTATAACAGAGGCTATGTTAGATAGTCTGATAGCCCTGAAAGACTTTGAAGGTGTTGAAGGATTACCTCCTCTGAGAGAAATTGAGGAACTTCGCTTGGCAAAAAGTGAGAAGAAGTCAACGCGGGCAGAGATGGAACGACAAAAGCAGGAGGAAATTGCTAAATCATATGTAAGAAAAGTTGATGAAAAGGGAAGGGCTTATGGAACTGGAAAAAGGAAGTGCAGTATAGCTCGTGTTTGGATTCAACCTGGAAATGGGAACTTTATTATCAATGACAAGCAGTTTGATGTGTACTTCCCCATTCTTGACTATCGTGCTGATCTTCTTAAGCCATTTGCTGAGACAAAAACATTGGGTATGTGGGACGTGAAGTGCACCGTGAAGGGTGGTGGCACATCTGGTAAGTATTTTATTCTGGACCTATAATTGCTGTAAGAAACTAAATTGCGCCGGAAAGTATTCTGCTTTGTCCTTTCAAGTGATTGCCATGCAAAATCTGTTTATCACGAAGAGAAAAATACGAAAGTTTTCTCTTTCTATTTCCATAAGAAATGTAGCATGTTCTGACAACTGAGAATGTGGCACATTCTTCCATATCTCTTTTCAATTTTGCAAGAGAAGTTTGCAATTTGAATACCTTGTTTCTAGTTGTTGCTGGATGTATGCATCTGCATTGAATAAGAACCTCTGGAATCTGAAGATTTACAAAATTTTCATTTTTTCAATCTGTGGCAAGCCTTAACTATTTTCCTGCTTTGTCTTCCTTTTTAACACCAAGATTACTGTTGATGGAAAACTGCACATATTTGAATTACATGATTCTTCCTTGTTGAACCACTAGAGCCATGAATTTAAAACATCATTTTTGGAGTATTAGAATTTATAAGGTTAATTTTTTCGTTAAGGATTCCTGCTGTTCAATTAGAACCTGAGGTGATTATAGGAAATGTCATTGTGAAATTTGTGTTCTCTATCGAGCCTAAAAGAAGATACATATTGTTGTCATAGTTTCAAATATAGTAAAAGAGAATCCATGGGAAAAGGATTTTGTTGACAAATAAACCTGCAGTTACACAGTTATATGGCCTTAAATGGCACAAACCATTGAGTACATGATAGTAAAATGTATACTATGATTAGCTTGTGTATTCTCACAACAAGTAATTCGAATTTGACAACTTAAGCTACTTTAATAAGCAAGTAGAAGGTAAAACTAGAGTTCAATTTTTTACTACTAAAAGTCTAAAACAACTTAGTGGGCCTTCTCATGCATGGAAACAACCCTAGAATGTGTAAAATACTTCTTGCAATATGCTAATAACCTTCATAATTTTGGACCTAGAAGAAACATAAGTTCCAATTGATGTGGGATAGGCATAGTAGTTCTACCCCTAGTTATTGTGTCAATTGCAATGGATTGGACAATGCAGAACAATATGTACAATATTCATTCTAGGGTTTGAATGATCATATTCAGTGCTAATTTTAGGTGTAATTACCAACTTGATAAATCAGTTTAGAAGAGATTGCTGGCTTACAAGTATGATTCTGCTGGATCATGAACCCTTTAAAAATGGTTTGTGAGAATCCAAGCTTATGAATGATAAGACATGCAGAACAATGCAATCTTTTATAGGCACTTGGTGCTTTTCCTGCCTCAACAGTTTTACCTCCATACGAAATCCATCTGCCTCGTATTTACAATCTCATAGGTGTACCTTTTTATCTAATGTCCATGTTATCTACCCCATTGAAACGTGTTTTCTGCCTTTTTTCTTTCATGCCTAAGGGCTATTTTTTGGATTCTTATACCATGATATGCAGAACTTATTGATTTCTCAACTACCTAGGAAGAAACAGTATTAATGAAAATATGGAAGAAAACATGTTTGAACTCAGGTTGTATTTTTCTGATTGTGTATTTTGTGACCAATATGCAGGTCAAGCTGGAGCAATTCGTCTTGGGATTAGCAGGGCTTTGCAAAACTGGGAACCTGGGTTGCGACCCTGTCTTCGATCTGGTAAGTTATTTCTGCAAATTACAAGGCAGACGATTTGAAAATTTTAGGGAAATTGAAAGGTATTCTCTAAGGGGTTCATCAAGTGAAATAGGTGAGTCATTCTGGTGTGTCGGACTTGGAGTTATTTCATGTGGTTTTGGCTTAATATTTGAGCCAGTCTCACAGAAAATTGGTTCCTGAGATTGGATGTAACCAACAGGAACCAAATTATTTTATATGAATTATAAAGCATAAAATGCATATCCTATTATTCTATACGACGTATACTTTTTAATATACATGAGTACAAATAGGATAAAGGAAACAATTCAAGAAAACTAAAATACATTAATAAATATATAGAAGAACAGAAGGCATTTTGTTGGATTGCCTCTAGAAGAGATGAGAATTAAGGGAAGTATCCAATTTCGCTACATGGCAGAATTCATGAATCTTCTGTTTGATCCAGGAGTCTTCTTATTGAAATTAGTAGAATTCGTGAATCTTTTGTTCAAATTATGTTGTCTTGGGAATTCATAGATCTACTGTTTGATCCACTATGTTGTCTTGGGAAGGAAAATCACACTGAAGATATCATGTCGTCTTCTGTTTATCATATACGATAGACACAAAAGGTGTTCCATTTTTTGGCAACTACTTTGTTGTCCGTCTTTGTTCTAGCAATTATTGCCGAATTATTTGCTTATTTCTGTTTATTTAAATGTAACTGAATGCTTACAAGAATCCACGATGAGTTTTGTTCACTCTTTGTTGATTTGATTGGTGCAGCTGGACTGCTCACGAGGGATCCACGTGTTGTCGAAAGGAAAAAGCCTGGGAAAGCTAAAGCTAGGAAAAGCTTTCAATGGGTTAAAAGATGAAATGGTCCTAGATTTTGCATCATTTATTCATCAACCTTGGTTTTATGAAGTGCACTTCAAATTGCGTGCAGCCAAACAGGAGCATTTTCTTCTCGGCTTTGGGTCATCAATTTTGACTTGCCAGTCGCTGTTTTGTAAAGTTCACCTGGACACCCTCATCACGGAGTAGCTTTTTTTCTTTTTGGGTGAAAATGTAGGACGATACAGGTGAAAATAAAGTGTTCATTTTGATACTTACGATGCTTTGCATATCTGTTCTGGGGTTATTCCTTCAGTTCTGAGCTAAGCAACTTCAATCGTTTGATGTACTTGTCGATAGCCTATTGACGTGGAAGTGGACTAAAATTGAAATTCATAATTATGATCTGACGTGCAATTTCCCTGACGCAGTGTTACGTGGGTTAGAAGAATTTTCATGACTAATTTAAGGATCTTTTCCGCTGTCCTGACAGGATTCAGTGTTTCATGCATCTATAGCGTCCGTCTATTTGAGAATAGTCCTCTTCCGAAATCTGAATATTTCTACAACATGCTGATATCATCTAAGAAAGGCATCATATGAAAATCGTGAAATTTCCTTTTGCATGACGCTCTTTCGTGATGGCACTGTGAAGCGGCTGTCTTATTTAAATCTTATGGGCATTTCATACGTTTCCTTTTCCAGATCCCGCAGGATTTTTTCTCCTTTGCAGCTACACCTACTACGTTAACACGTTAATGTTATTCAGGATGATAACTCAGGCTTCCATGTAATGGTAATTATGGTGTCGCGAGTTCGTCCAGGATTTGATTTTTCGTGGAATTTGGACTTGGAGGAATTGAAGGTGTGTCCGAATCGTGGCAACGTCTCTTCGCCCAGACGACGGTATCATACCTAAATAATCCATGAATTGCACCATCGACGACCATTGAACTGCAACCAGAAAGCTTGGCTATCAAGCTTCATCGGCCTTTGCGTTGCCACCGAAGGCTCCTACATGTTTGCTTGTGCATGAAGATTTGATAAAGAATGCAATGATCTGAGATCGTCAGTAGCTCTATGTACGAGATATACCTATATACCGTTATATTTGGACGAGAAGTTTAATATATGTGGCTTTTTGTTCTCATTGATCACCCATCAATACCAAACTACTCCTTTAGTACAGGTGAAGCGAGGGCCTCAGTGCGGGTGAGGAGAGGACCAATGCCCATCTTTAGTAAGTTGATCCCGCCATTGGATCACCTTAAGCTAATGCATAAAGAGAGTATTCCACAACATGATGACAAACCACAGTCGGCAGGCCACAAGTCATCGACTTGCACCCAGTAATAAAGCCTTCAGCATTGTTAACAGAGGTTGAACCAACATCTCATCTCCAAATATGTTGGTTTCTTTGGTGCGACAAATGACATAAGGAGGTGACAGCATGAGGACTTATCCTAACTGGTCTGGCTGGCAGGCCGGTGAAAGTTCAAAGATGTCTTTAAACACTACTTTTCTGAGCTGCAAACAATGGACAAGCTATACTTTTTTAATAAGTGTCACCCAGGTCCCAAAACCTTCTCACGCAGGTCCTAAAACAGGAAGCAACCCTCAACTCTATGGCGAAAACAAGGGGATGCTTTCAAGTTTCAACCTCTCATTAAATCGCCGTCTAACATCTTGAAATTTCATCATTCATCAAACAACTGCACTGTCTATTAAGATTTAAGGTGTCAATTGGCCAACAATAAGGCGGCAGTTAACGGTCCCACACGACACATTGCCTATGGCCTTTTGCTCTAAAAGGCAGCTCGTTGTGCCTATCAAATTTGATGTTTACAATGCAACGGCCAATTGGGACTATGAACCAGAGAAAATGGTACCATTATTTCAAAATAAGTAAATCTGAAATCAGATTCCTGATTAGTTATTGACAATAGATGCAATGACTTCCATGCACCTATCGACGTTACAGACCCCAAAAAAAAAAAAAAAAAAAAAAAAAAAAAAAAAAAAAGTTTCCCAACAGAGTCGTGCCAAAGTACAAAATTGCCCAGGAAATTTACAGCAACCTCTACAGCTGGTCAAGCAATCAAGGCATCACCGCAAACATCAGCGTAGATACTTCACTCGTTTCATGGAGTTGTGAATTCTCAAAATCTGTTTCAAAGAGTTGTGAACTCCCCAAATCTGAAAAATCTGCAAGATATTCATCTGGTGGCCCGTCACAGTCCTCATGTCTCCATGTTGCTGCCTGCTTCCTCCATTTTAGTGGAATCAGTTTCAGATGCCTAGAACAACCAAAGAAGATAAATGATGGTGAGCGAGCATACAAAGGAAACAGGAAATAAGGAAATACTAGCATGTGTGCATGTGTGTGTGTATATATACACACACACACACAGGGTATTCTGAGAGCACTTACCATGGGATTAATAGATTTTGTCCATTGGTCTAGACGAGAAAGATGTTTAACACAGCTAACAAGGGGGACGAGAGAGATTTTCTTGCACGATCATACAAGCTAATAAAGGAAACAAACTAGGAGCGTCCTTCTCCCTTAGCATGAAGCTAACTCTTTGTATCTCACAACTAATTAGCTTTACATATATGTCAACGTCGTGTGCACACCACATGGAACCATATTCACACCGCACCCTCTCACCGTATCTGTATATCAAATTCCTATTATAATGTCTGCACTGTAGCTCCTGCTGTAGCTGGCATATAGTCCCTTTATAGCTGATCTAGTCGGACCTCATGCTGACTGCAGCTCCGATACCTTAAAGTCTGATCCCTGTTAGGACCTACTAAACTCTCGTTCTGAGCCTGTGACACATGATATACTTGGGTATCTGATTGCGTCCAACTTGTAAAGCTTTAGATCACGAAGAGAAATCCTAGGAACTAAGTCCTGGCAACCCAATGCTGCCATCTTTCATGAATTTCTATCTATCTATAATTTTTGCCTGTAATGCGTTCTTAGATCCATATCTCAGCATTTATCTACTGAACTGTCACACTCACGTTACCTAGAAACAAGAGACCGGTAAAAATGCATAATCCATAGGACAGCTATCCAATCAACCATGAATATACACAGTTTCTGTAGCTAGCTCCTCCCCAGGGAATGTGACGAGGCATCTATACAAACTAGAGATTTAGGGTCTCACCTTTGAATACATTGTGTCTTCTAGCATCAAGTCTGCTTTCATGTTTTCAGGCCCAACTTCTTTTGCATTATCCTGACAAGTGCAGACAAAGAAGGTCAATTATGACAAAAAACAAAGAAAGCATTCTAACCTACACAGTTGAAGGCTTACAGGATTGGGCACAATTTTGATTCTAAATCAGACGTGCAGGTAAGAGGAAATATAATAATTAAAATACAGAGCACAATACAGGAACTTTCATGATTTCAAACTGTTTTAGGTCCCCATTTTATCTTGAAGCTGATTTAAAGCAGCCAATGTTTTTCCTACACAATAACTCAAATGGTTTTATCAAGTATCAATTGGCGCGATGTTTTTCCCGCTTCCCCCAGAGCCACAACAAAAAGTAGCAAGTCTTAATAGAAAGAAAAAGTTAGCTAATATTCCCAGTTGTCAAGATAGAGAATCAACAACCTTTGCTTGAAAATGTAGTTCCATTGGAGAGTGTGGTCCAGCTTGTAGCAGCAATAGGTTAGCAGATACCCCAGATCATTTTTTTAATACTGTCCAGAAGAATTCACATCTGTATGCCTAAGGATGTTCGTCTCATTGAACTAGATAACTTAAGTTTAGGCTACACAGGCATTCTGTAACATAGAAAGATATTAGCCCTTGTGCCAGTTAAGCAACTTGTTGGATGCCCAGAACCAGCAAAGGAGCTGCCTGCTGCAGCAGTTTGGTATTCAGATTAGGAAAGTTGCTCGACTATTATTTTTCAACCCATATGTATGACCTCATTTTCTATCACCACATCTACTTTGATTCCATACATTCTACAAACCATCATCAGTTTATCATCTTTCTACGGTCTAAAGAATAGTCTAGTTGAAATCATTAGCTAAAAATTAAACCCTAACAGAAAAAAAGAAGAAAGAAAAAGGCAATATGAAGCATGTAGATACCACGTCTTTAGGGTCAGTCTCCATTTTCACATGTTGGATGCCACTCGGTGCAGGCTTCCTACAAAAAGGTTCTATATAATTAGAATGCCATGAAAAAGCAACTAAAAGAAGCAAGCACATGCACCATGATTGAAATATAATACCGCACAGTTTCATCAAAATGCTTTGAATCACCATTTTCATTGTCAGAATCAGGATCCCACCTCTCATCCTTCATGTCACGATCGTCGTCCTCCTGGTAAAAATCAGTAACTAGTCAAAGAATGCCTGATTGCTTGAATACTAAACAGAGAACACAACTATGCCAGCAAAGCAAGGGATATATTTGTCATCCAAGCAGATATACAGCTAATGCAGTATCGCTCGGTCAATAAAAGATGCAACAGACTAACAAGAAACTGATAAAATACACATTCTTAAAAATAGATAAAAGTAGTGACTTCTGTCTACATATTTTCCCCTTATATCACAACAATAAATTCAAACTGGGATAAGCAAAAAAAATCATGGCTCTGTTAATCATATCCACGACAATAACCTATGCAGGGAGGCTAAAAAAGTCACAAACTCAAAATGCATTTCCCAAGCTACGCTTTTATTTGCAGGACCAGGAAAATTTGTGGAAAGAGAGATCTTAGATACACGAATGTTAACAAACCTCTGGTAGCTCAGTTTCCGGTGGCCTTTCCTGAAATTGTACACTGGGCGCATGCCTAAGCTTTGATAGGTTTTCAAGCAACTTTGCTCTAATCTCGTCCAACATCTGTTTGGAGTTCTTGTTCTCCATGTTACTTGGAACAACATGAAGAGCATAATCTGGACCAAAGTATTCATAGTACTCATGGGTTGGCAACTTATCATCGAGTTCAATACCAAGTGCAACACCCGTCTGCTCAAAATAAAAATATATGTCACGTTTAAAGTTTAACAGGTTAAAACACTGATCATAAATGCCCTCAAAACAAGATATCAAATTTCAGGCAACACAAAATAACACAAGAAATTTTACGAGATAACATGGATGAATGTCCTAATTTTGAGATGGTATGCATAGGCTGTTTCTAATTTCCTAGATGGCGCACATATGCTTCTCCTAATTCCTAGAAATAACTACCTGAAAGTGCCACCGTACCATCACAGAAACAAAAACAAAGGCAATAACAAGTTGCCATTAGTTTTGGAATAAGGTCAAGAAAGAAGCTGCGTACTGACATGTTAAATGGAATAAGCTTATGTACTGTAGCCACAAGCCTTTGATTCATAATCTGCTAAGAACTTCAAGAACATTTGAGATGATCTAACAGAAATTTTGTTATGACAAATTACCTCATAGCACCAACATCGAGCAACATTTCTGATTGTATATCCACCTCCACCCAGTAACAACAATGGAACGTTGAAGGATCTCATATATTTAACACACTCAGCATGGCCTCTGATAGAGAGGTTGAAGCAACCCAAGCGATCACCTGATAAGGAGTCAGCACCACATTGAAGGACGACAGCTCCAGGACGAAACATGTCCATCACTTTCTCCATTATTGGCTTAAACAAAAACTGATAGCTCTCATCATCGATTCCATCATCTAGAGGGACATTGAGGGAGTAATACTTCCCTTTTCCAGTTCCTATGTCACGAATGTCACCTGTTCCAGGAAAGTAGTCTCCAAACTTATGAAAGGAAACTGTCATGACTCTATCAGTTGTATAAAAGGCCTCTTCAACACCATCCCCATGATGGATATCTATATCAACATAGAGAACTCGCTGCAATATGTAGATGCAGAAAACCAGAAACAATAATGGTTTAGCCAATGAAAACAAGAAAATTGAACAAAATATTGCAGTTCTCATGAAGTATTACACATATAAAAGGAAAGCATATGAAATTGATATAACAACTTACCAAAAGCCTGATATACTGTAGATAATAAAACAAAAAAACCTATTGAAATATATGGAGATAGGTTGAAAGGAATGAAGTTCTGTAGAGAGTAAGAAACACTTTGGCAAATTTCATAAACTTCAGGTAAAGTAGAACAGTACTCAAAGATGCTGATCCACGTTATACCTTATCTAGGAAAGTTCTAAAGGTCCATTGAGAAATACATGAACATTTCAGCATTCAAAAGCAAGAACATAAAGGTGGTAAAAAGAAACATGAAACAACCCTTCTGCAAAGAACAAGAAGACTTTTACCAAAGTGTAGGATAAAAATATGAAAAATGCAGTGTAATACATATATACATGGAAATATCCAGAAACATCCGGAATTAGAATCAATTATGGGCATTGATATGCAGCTGCATTCAACTTTAGCATGTAACTAGAACCGAAAATAGTCAAATTAAGTAGAACACAAACCTCATGCTGCTTAAGAAGCTCCAGTATGCCTAGTACTATATCATTAACGTAACAGAATCCAGAAGCTTCACACTTCTTAGCATGATGAAGGCCACCAGACCAATTGATTGCAATATCACAAAGGCCATGATTTAACTTAACTGCACCACCTACTGAACCACCAGCATAAGTCTGACAAAAGGAATACAGACCATCAAAAACTGGGCAATCTTCTCCAACGTTGAACCTTTTCAATTGTCTCATTTGGTCCTGTTGAGTCTCAGGAGTTATTCCCCTCAGAAATGCCACATAATCATCTGCATGAAACCTGCACAAATCTCTGTCTCTAGCAGGAAATGGCTTAAAAACTTGCATGTGCTGAAGCAAGCCATAGTTAGCCAGGAGAGCATGAGTCATTCGCATACGATGTGGCTTCATGGGATGACCTTGTCCATAATAATAATTACCAATCTCTGGATCATAAAAGTACGCTACTTTCCTCTTCACTCCATCAGGACCAGATGCAAGAGAGTGTCCACCAGTTTCCATTTAAAAGGAGGTCAGATCTATTATCTGAAAAATTAACAGAAAAGGTCGTCTCAGGGGAAATAAGGGAGATGAACGATTGACAACCGGACCACCTTTACATAAAAAGGTCTTAGCATTTCAAGACTCAATAGGCCGGATAAGATTTATCATCACACAGTTATTAAGTGTTAACCCTACCGCTCTTAATCCTAAGCTGAAGTATAATAAGTTAGGTAAATTCACTAACCTTCCCCATGACCGATTAATTTCTCAAAACTCCCAACGTTTTCCATAGAATAAATGCAAAAAGATGCTCCGTTTCTGTCTAATAATCTTATCTAGCAGATGTAGATGCCATGACACAAATACCACTTCTCAGAAACATGAATAGTTGATCGATCTTAGTCACAAGAATCGACGTCCTCCCCTGTTGATGTCACCACTAACAAGAGTTTGACTCATACTCCTTCAAGCTTTGCTCATGAGTTTGAGGGCACATACCCATCTACTGATTTAGGTAGCTAAGACGTTAGAAGCACAAATACAAATAATAATCTCATTTAGCTGGATAATTGGGTGCGTCGAAAACACATCGCATTCAGTACAGTCCATTCCCATCAGCCTAAACATCTCTCTCTCTCTCTCTCTCTCTCACTCACGCACACACATACACACACTGACGCACACAGACACACGCGGAGTAACAACCCTTCAGAAAGAGATATCTCTTCTGAGAGAAGGAAAGCAACAAACTTGCCCAAACAATGAGTGTATCATATTTGGCTGGCAAATTTCTATTGAAACAACAAAAACAGACTCTAACTTCCGACTCTAAAATGAGAAGGCAAAACAGCGACACAAACAGACAGAGAGAGAGAGAGAGCAACAACAACAACAAAAAACTCACAATAGTAACAAGAAACTCACCTTAACTCGCTACCTATATGGACGCCAGAGAGAGAGGAAGAGAGAGAGAGAGAGAGAGAGAGAGAGGTTTGAGAGTCCCCTCGAACCAGAGGGAGGGACCGAGAGGAGGGAGAAAAAGGGAGAGAGCCCGCAATATTTATATATATATATGTGGAAGATGAATTGGGTTTTGGGTCGGACCTTTCCGTTGTGCTCAATTTACCCACTTGACTTCGATAGACACCTCAAAATCAAGTTGCCGTCAATTCCCTTCGCCTTGTTACAAATAAGTACCTCAAAACAAAAATATCAGTGTACAAAGTTTTCTTTTTCTCCCTGTTTCCTTTTCATTTCCTCCGAGTGGGGGCTTACCGTTCGATCAAGCATCGGCATAGAACGATTGGACGACTTATTTCTTAAACTCATTCATGCGTTCACCAAACCATTCTTCGCTCTTCATGCGCAATCCTTTAGTGGGTCCCGAACCATGGATCACGGATCCTGATTCCTGTGCGCCCTTCACAAGCAGAAACGGGTCGGGTCCTTGCTGGAAGGGGTACACAGATTTGGAGCAGAAGTATCGGCAGCACCCTGGCGTTCTATCAGATGTTCCATCTGAGAAAGCTTTCCAAAGAAAATCTGTGGATCCAGATTCTTATCAATGGGCTGCAATGGTTTTTTTTTTTTTAATTGTTTTCTAATAATGAGGTAAAGGCCATGGCTATGTGCTCTGTAGCTTGGGCCCAAGTGGGCAGCCCATGAGTGTATTTTTTATTATTCTGATTATTATACACATTTTAGCTAAAAATGAGTTTCTTCCTGTTAATGCAATTTATAATTAGCAAGAAAGACAAGTTTCTTGGCATCTTCCTTCTTATGATGACCAGATAATGAAACAATTCTTATATGTCTATTTTCAAGAAAAGTTAGGTCTACTGTCAAAATTGAAGATGCAACGCCGTGGATTTTAAGTCAAGCACGAAAAAAGATTTCAAACTCTTGTTGAAATAGTTTAGAGTAAGGTTAGTATTTTTATTTTTAAAGTAGTTAATGTCATATGCTGTAAAAGGTTGAGCAGACTTTGTACTTTACATAATAAAAGGTTGAGTAGAAACTTCGGCTTTCGATGGGTTTCCTTGTTCACCAAAATATATATATATATATATATATATATATATATATATATATATATTTGACTCACCAAAAAAGAACAGTGAAGGGTTCAACGGGTCGACCGACAGTGAGGGGTTAGGTCTCGCTGTCCGGCGGAAGACGGCGATATTGTTGGGTATTTATATATTTATGGTTGATGGTTGATCAAGAGATTAATCTTACTACTATTTGAGTGAGAGCCGAAGCTTTCCACTTTTTTTTTTCTCCCATGTGCCAATGCATCGTTGTCGAGCATATCTCCACTTACTTTAACTTGCACTATCAATTTTAATATTCTTTTTTCAACTCCATTAGGGTTAACAATAAAAGGTTGAACAGCTATTTTGATGATGTCTAAAAATGAGTGGAGATTTGTGGTAGCTTGTTGTTTCATTCGGTTTTTGAAAAAAATGATGCGCCATAACTTCTGGCATAAGTAATCACTTGTTTCATTTTCAAGTTATATATATATATATATATATATATATATATATATATATATATATATCCTCTTGGCCCGACCCGCGGATCGTTTGGCTCACCCCTGAAAAAAATCTTGGCTCTATCACTGCTAGGGGTGGAGGGAGGGTTGGCTCGCTTGGGCCATGGCCAGGGTGAACGCAGGAAAAAAAAATTATATTGAAAAAATCAAATTTTTTTAGTTTGGCTCGACCCGTCGCTCCTCTTATCCCGACCCTCGGATCATTTGACCTGCCCCTGAAAAAAAAATCCTGACTCTCCCACTGGTCAAAAGGCTTGATGGGCCAAACCCTCGACTCTACCCTTCACCGTTCCTTGAGCAGCTGTTTGATGATGTTTGAAGTTGAGTCTCGTGAGGAGAGTGAGTTGTGTGCGTCGCCCTAAAAGGAAAATGAAAGGCATTTTGATAATTATATAAAAGCAATGTTTTTTTTTTTCAGTTTGGATGTCATTCTGAAGAGATTAGATCTCATACAAATATGTTCTATTAGATCATATTTGAATTAAAACCTAAGTATAAACCATTTGCATCTCTATGTGGAAATTTGGGATCGAGAACAAAGCTGCAAGGAAATACTACCGGATTTGGATGGAGGAAAACTGGAAAAGAGAAGAAACAGTCGGCCTTGGATTTTTACTGTGTTTGGATAGAAAAGTAAAAAAGAGGGAAGAAAAAAGAAAAAACAATGTCTATCTCATAGTTGGTAACTTGTTTGGATACAAAAGAAAGTAAAAGAAGGGGAAAGAAAAAGAAAAGATAAACACGTTTGTGTCTTATAGTTGGTGAACTTGTTGATCCAAGTTGAAAGTCATTAGTTCATTTAATGGGTCAACAGTCAGGATCTACCGAATAAGCTGGGATTATCAATTAATTGCATGTTTTTTTTTGTCATGTGTTGCTGAATATTGAAGTTTGTTATTTTTCTAAATTATAAAATATCACAAACTTTACTAAACATATAGAAATAATTATTTTAAATGTTATTCAATTTCAGTTAATAAAAAAAATCAATTATGAAGTCTTGACAATTTAACTTCTCTATCTATTTATAAACAAATGCACTACAAAAATTTATGACCTAATTCCGATGAGTTGCTGAGTCAACTCTCTAACCCAATGAGACGGTCAAGTCCGAGTCACAGGTTTGACAACTATGGTGTATCTGCAATTTCGTAGAAAATAAAAAATGAGAGGAAAAAAATAATTTTTTTTTTAAAGACAAGTTTGCCTTCATAATCCCTCTCTTCCTTTCATTTTTTTTTCATTTTCTTTTGTTATTCGATATGAATCAGTCTCTTTCTTTTCCTTTTTCTTTCAAGTATCCTTTACTTTTCCCTCGTCCAAACATAGTCCAAAAGGAAGATGATCGACCTCATCCCATTGCTCAAAGCATGTGAGATCGGCCTAAAAAGGAACCAGGCTAGTTCACAAGATTTGAGAAGTGTATATTTTGATATCAAGAGGATGTTTGATTACCTTAGATCTTAGACTTGAAGATTGTTTTAAATAAGAGCTCACCTCAGATCAGGAAAAGAAAGGGTCTAACTTAAGATCAGTGTATTTTAAGATGCAAACTTTACAAATCCATGGTGTAGGCGTTTAGCCATTGCATGTTCAGAAAACATGAGATTTTTGAATCTTTATTAGAACCCAAATATTTGAAATCCAAAGATCTAAGATCCTAATATCTAAAATAAACTTATATCTAAGGTCAATGCAATCAAACGCCATGCTCAACATTTTAAACCAACAATATCTCCAATGTAAAAGAGTATACGATGTTAAAGACTATCAGGGTTTGCTTGTCGAATCACTATGAAGGAGTGCCAATGATTAAAATTGTAATGTTGGATAAGCAGGAAGAGTATTAACTCACCTACCATCAAACAAGAGAGTCCAAGCCATCATCCTTCTCTTCATTCAGATAACAGTGGTACAAGCAATTTATATAGAAAAGAATATACGCTGTAGGTTTAGAGCAGCTGATTGACTCTATTATAACAGTGATATTTTTTAAGATGAACAGCATCAGGATACCCCTCAGTTAGCATGCCCATTATCATGGTGACATGTTCTACCATGGGTCTTAAAAGGCTAAGTTGAGGAAATGCCATAGACAACTGTTTCCGTCCAGTAAATGCATGTAGCAATAGCATCCCTCATTCTTTACTACCTTCGGTAAAACTTTGTTCCTTTTAAGTGCTACCCATGCATGCTCTCTCTCTCTCTCTCTCTCTCTCTCATACGCACACACTCACAGTCTCACACACACATGCACATGCGCGCATAAGATTCCTGCCCTTTGATGTCAGGTTCCGCAGCAAGTATTGCAGCTAAACAGAAATTCAAACATCCAAGTACATGATTATTTACAGCTTCAAGACATCGTGTAAAATAGAACGTTCTGTTTGATTTACAAGGAGTTAAAACACGTGTGTAGATACAGTGCAATTTTTTCAAGGATCAACTTGCCCAGCCACTGCTTCATCGCTCGATGCATACTCGTCTTCACTCACGTCTTCGTCACTACTTTTTTCTTCAGGAACAATACCAACATGCTCCGGCTTGGCATATTTTTCACAATACTCTGGATAAAGAAGTGAACAACGCATGAGAAAAAAAATAAGCCTCAGATTTCAATTTCTCTATGAAGGAGAAAGCAGGAATTCAGCAATTCCACTCGGCGACATGGAACCATGAATTGAAGGCAAAGAAAGCCCAGATTGCTTGATTCATGTGATAATAAATAATTGAAGGGCTCACAATTTCTCAAATTTTGTACTGGCGACATTTGTTTTTCCAGAGTCCTTTGTGTTCAACTTTTTATAGAATATCATGAGTGAAGGCCCATTAGAGAATATTCATGTGATGAAAACTTATTAGAAAGCTCATGTCCTCAAATCTGGACTGAACGTGGTTTTCCGTTTGTTTTTCACCCTGACTTTCTTAAAGGCATCTACGTTAGGATGCTCTGCCAAAAACAAGTAACTATCTCAATTAGTTCAGCTGCTGCGGGCAATGATAGATTATGGTTGCATGAAAATTTTGAGAGTTAAATGAGAAGAGTATATCCAGGTAAGACGGGTTGCACAAATTAGTCTCATACAGATTTAATGTAGTAATAATAGTCAAACAGAAAGCAAACTTGTATTCCTTAAATATGTTAAACAAGCAAAATCATGCAGATAAATTAGACTTTAAAACGCTCAGTCCTATGCTGCTTCTGTAAAACAGGGTGAGCTGGAGAGAGGACATGGGGAACTAGCCAAAGCATTTCAAAGTTTTTCACTCCTAAATAAAGGAAAAGAAATGCAACAGGAACAGAAAATTATGAATGTGAAATGCCTTATGCGCCCGTCAAGGAAAAGCACTGAGCGACGGGTCCCTTAAGTAAGGCAACTGAAAGTAGAAAAGATATGGGAGCAGAAAAGCTACTTATAAAGGAAACGGTTTACAGGTAACCCTGGAAGGTTGGCTACATCTCAAACAAATTTCAGCTGCCATGAATGCATGTTCATATTTAGACAGGGGTGACAGCACTCAAAAGGGGAAGTTTCATACCGTTGTCAAACATAAAATTTAAAAGTGTCAGGCTTAAAACTTTTTATGAGAGAATGGACAATGAACATTGAAGGAGGCCTAAAATAATAAACTTCTGAAACACCTACCTAGATAACAAGTGGTGTAACAGATTGCAACATCTCTCAGCTTATAGGTTGCTTGGGAAATGAGGCACATCTGATCAAGGACAAGAAAGTCAAAATCCATTGAAAAAATGCAGCATTTTTTTCAATTTTAAATTTCAAAGGACAAAATAAAGATTTTCTTAATTTAGCAGCAAAATTTTAGAGAAGATTCCTTATCAGTAAAATGCGAGAAACTGCAAGCTGCAGTTGCTTTGAGTAGTTGAGGCCTATCGTGTTTCCCCACATTTAAATTTTCTGTTAAGTCAACCTTCATTCACGTGCCCATTCAAGTAACTTGTTTTACTAATCAAAACTAGCAAAATCATATCAATGATAACTCAGATAAAAAATGCAAAACCTTCCATGCATTATACAGAAGGTTGCCACAAATAAATATGATCTTTGATGAACCAGGATATAGCGCAGAACTCTTATCCACTTGAATTGGCAAATTCCAAAAATAATACAACTGATTGTAAGTCTAACAATTTTCAAGGACAAAGAAACTTTGGATGATTCATGACAAGGGAAAAGTTAAAAGCCATGGTAATTTTTAAACTAGTGATTCCTTGCAATACCGATATTAGTATTGAACTGAGACAATTCATTGTATTTAACATGTAGGTAGCATATGAAATCTGTAAACGAAATTTTATGTTATGAAATTCAACAAGTGGGAGAGCCTTGTTGCTTTTTTTCAGCATATAAATGGATGCCCTTGAAAGAATCCATGATAATTGTAAATTGAAACAAAATGAGAAAATAGATTAAGAAGAAAGTAAAATTGAAATTATCTACATGTTTCGATACAAATTCACTGAATATACCTTTAACTCTTTGCTCATAAGCAGCTCGATCACGCATCATCAAAGCAGCAGCCTCTCCATTCAATGGATCCGATGGATTGGGATATAGAAGAAGCTGTGGAAGAAATACCTCAAAAACATTGACAAGATCTGCAAAACAATGATATTATTATGCAAGAAGATTTTAGCGTCCATTCTGACCTCAAGGAAAACTTGTTTACAAAGTGGAAACATGGTTGAATATTATATTACCAAACATTGGACTCCAAGTTTGGTTGATCACATCCAGGCACACTGAACCAGACCTGAAATTTTTTAAGAGCAATAAAAGCTCCATTACTTAACAGATTGGGTATATTTGTGTTAGACACCCCATAAATAGCATAAAAAAGACTGGTTGTTAGGACGTCAGAACTCACATTTCGTCAACATTTGGATGATATATCTTGTTAACAAAACCTATAGATGGAGATTTGTAAGGATAGGCATCTGGCAGTTCGACCCTGATCCTCCATACTCCTCCATGGTAAGGGCCTGTCATGGTGCATGTAAGTCTTCTTACCCTTGTGAACAAACTCATCCACATAAGAAACAAAGAAGGCCAAAAAAATGGAGGCCCTCTTTCTTCGAGAACAAGCAGAACATCATATATTGTTGTGTGTGAAATCGCTTACATGTGATGTAGATATTTTGCAACGGGTGATTCATACATTACTAATTCAGGAGGCATACAATTGAGACTACACAATTAATGAGTTAAATCATAGACTTTGAGCAATTGATGTAGCAGAACCCATCACAGCACGAACGAAGCAAAAAGATCTTCCATCACTAAAATAATCTCACAGATGCAACATAGCTCAACGACAAAATGAACTAATCAGTTTAACTTGAGGACCATGATGAATACTAAAATTTACCAAAGCTTGCCAATGGAATAACAGTAAATGTTTCCACATAACAACCCCAAACAAATCCATCAACATGAGACGCAATGACGATTTTAAAATAGACGTTAAGAATGGTAATACAAGATTTAGATTTACAATGAAGCACGAAATTGATTAGCAGAAGTAAAAAACTAGGCAGGAACTAATCCACAACACTTTCCTTGCAAAAAAAAATTTTTTTTTTAGTACACGGGCCGAAATCCCAAAACGAGAAGCACGGCATCAATGTATAAGCAAAGGAATAACAGAGGAAATCAGAATCGAAATGGAACTGTGAAGACAGGATTTGATGATATGCCGTTGGTAACTTATGACGTCGCCCATAAAAGGCAACGGTGTGTGCCAGAAAGAAAGGAGAAAAGGCATGTACTGAAGCTCAATACTAGAACCAGAGCCTTTCAAGGAAAAACTGCTGCTATCAGCCAACCAAAAGAAACCATTTAAACAAAAGGCAACATTAACGAAGATGATGAAGGAGGTGGCACTATGTCAAATAGCGCAACATATAAATCCACATATTTAAGCAATAATTGCCAAAAAAGGAGGTACCCACATGGGGTCATGAGCAAAAGACAGTGGCATGAGAGAAAAAATAAGATGGTCGATGAAGACTCACTCTCGTTTGGCCCATGGAAATCTACATAAAACTCTTGCATGCTATCATTAATCATCTCCACTTTGTAATCGCTCATCATTCTACATCATTAAACAAGAGAAAGAGAAATCTAAGGAAAACCCAACAGAAGGAAAAGATAAAAGATTTTCACAGAATCAATAGGCGGTTACAGTTTCATCAGGTCCATCTCTCGGCGTTTGCTTGGAGAAGACATGGTTGCCTTCCACTTCGCCCTTCTTTCTTCAGTTTTACCTCGAGAAAATTAGACAAAAACAAAAAGTCTCTCCCTCTCCTCCCCCTTTCTCTTCCTTCTTGTTGGTGAGAGAGCACAGAACGAATGAGAGAAGGATGAGGAAAGCAGTAAGAGAAGCTAATGCTAACACCTTTGTTCAGATTCCGACAACAGAGAGTGAAAAGGAGAAAAAAAAGGAGAGGGCTAAAGGCAACCGAAGGTCGGCAGGCGTTTACTCTGCTAACCACGCAGATTTTACCAAATCCCCTTGAATGGGACTTTAAATCTCTCTCTCTGGTGAACTCTGGACAGGTCTATTACATATGATCCCCACAAAGCGCAAGCTTGGCTTCTTTTCGTTAATGATACATTTGTAAATTATATTATGAATTTGTCAAATGGGCACTTTGATATGTTTTTCATGTTTACTAACAAATAAATAATGATGCATTATTTACTAATAATATACAGTATATAGTGCAGATCAAATAATTTAATGAAGAATTTATGCCTTTCACGAATCAAATCAAATCTCGCACGATCTAAGCTGATAAACTTTCTGCTCAAGGAACTACTTATGTGCCTAAAGTAACTGGTTTCGTTCAGTTTTTACCAAATAAAAGATGAAATACATGTGTCACTTCAAATTCAATAAAAAAAAAAACATTTTGGATGCTCTGGATGAACATGAAGTTAACAACCCACAGTCAATAAAATAAAAACCTGAAGACCCTCACATACTCTTTGCTTAAATGCTTTTGAGATTATTGGTCATTTCAGAACTAGAACCTGTGAAATATAGTACACTTTTCAACTACAATGTCATGATTCCATTATTTATATTCTAGTGGATCAACACCCATGAAAATCAAAAGGGTGACACACATTTTATGCATTGCTTGAAACCAATAAAAATCACTTACAGGTGCAACTTTTCATTTAATCTCAGATGGGACATTTTCTTTGGTCAGTTAAACATTTTGATGATTTCAATGTTTACTGGAAACCCAAAAAAAAAAAAACTTTTGAATGTTTATTTACTAACAACATGTTTTAGATAAGGTGAAATTGGTTGAAAGTTTGAGCCTTTCAGTATCAATCTTTTGCATGATCCGAGTTGTGATGAATTTTCTCCTGTAAAAGAAATACATCTAAAAAGTAATTGAATCAATTGCACGTCTTTAATAAATAAAACATGATAAGCACAATTATCAATTCAATTTAAAGAAAGATGCTTATAGGTGCAATTTTTATTTGTGTCTCACATGGGGTGTGCATCATAGGTATCAAAATTTTGACCAACTTAGAATTTTTTAAGTCAAACCTCGTGATTCAGTTGAATTGCAATTGGGTTCATTCTCTTCTATATCAGATCCAACTTTTGCTTGACTTTATTTACGATCCTATAACTAAGTGGATCAAAGTACACTTAGAAACATTTAGGATAATGAGATATCGAATTCGGAACGAGACGTCCGATAAAATTGGAACGATACAGAGAGACAGTGGACCGTATCAGCTGGTATAAATTGGCCTGAATCGTTTGGGCCTCTGCACCGTTTAATTGAAGAGCCAAGCCGAAACGATATTCACAATGGTCCCATTTACCGGATCAGAATTTTGACGAAGAAACAAGTTTGGATCTTGAAAGAACTGAATCAAAACAAGACCCTGTTTAACTATTCCAGAGTTGACATCGAGATTGAGTGGTGCATAATAGATATCACGTAAGACCACCCAGGTACTCGGGTGAGCGCGAGGTATTAATCCCACCGCTCGAAAAAAGGCCCGAAGACCCCCCCCCCCCCATTCCTCCTGCCTCCGGGGTCCTGAGCTGCGTCGATGTCAGCGATAGCAACGGTGCACCCTGCAACTTGGATGTTGCGCCCTACCACCTTAAGACACAAGAACATAACACCCACGAGAATCGAACTAGAGACCTGCCTTAATACAGGCCCCTAGCCCAACCAGCTACGCTATGCTCCTTGAGGCAAGACCACCCAGGTACTCGTCAACTTTTGATTCAAGGAAGAAAAAAAAATTTACCTGCTCGATCTATAAACTAATGTCACAAGAAATTTGGTTTCTGCATAAAAGCTAGTTTAAAAAAATTTCATTTCGACTCTCAAAGTAGGTTTTTAAGATTTTACTGTCATGGTCATCAACGCAGTTAATTAGCGATTCTAATTTTCTCATCGACTGTTAAAAGAGATCTGCTCCACATTTAAATGGCTTTTAGTTCGGGTATTGGTTTTTATAAAGATTTTGATCAAACTCGAATTTGAGTTTTGTAACATCTTATTCAGACCCTTCTTACCTTAGATCAACTATTTGGATATGATAATATCGGCTTTGAGAAATCGATCTTATTCAATCTGTTTGCATCTCTTAAGCATTAATTGTAGCAAGAAGAATCAAAGTATGCCGCTGTAAGCACTGAGAAGTAATGTTCCTAAAGTTAAGGGCTTAGTGGGCTAAGAAGTGTGTAAGCAAGGTTGTTTGATTTCTCATCAAACAGTAAGCGTGCATTTCATTAAGTTCTTGATGTAGAATCGCTTGAAGATTAGATGACCCAAGTTAATTTTAGTGTCCAAATAAGTTACTTGAAACTAGATTTGATGCTAAACCCGGTTCCTAACGCAGTTAATTCAAACGGGTAGCGGTTAATCCATTGGGTTTTGGATGTGAAATCTCTTTAAACTCTTTAAAACAGTTTATGTAGAGAAATATTTCTCCTCTTGTGAATTGTACTTAAGTTCCTTTTTATTTTAGTTGCAAAATTAAGCATTTGTTTACTTTTTAAAATGTTTTAAAATGTTATTTAATTAATAAATTAAAGTGAACAAAGGGAAAATATCCCAATATGGGGCTTTGGTGTAGAAGTGCTAATCATGCTCCACTTGAGAAGCTGCAGCCCTGCTAAAACACCATATTCTTTTGGTTTCCATCTCTCATTTTCAGATGGAAAATTCTTCATGAATTGAATTCTTGTGACGATGCAAAGTTCCAAATGTTTCGGGTCAAGAGGATGAACAAGCTCGGATTAGCTGATTTCTGCTTCGGATAATATGAATCGTGAAGTCTCCGATCATCAACTTTTAACCTTCTTCAACTTAAAAGTCTTCGCCATGCAAGTTGAAGCATACAAACATCTCACCACGCAGCTCTAGACCCGAAAGCAAGGGGAAGAAATGGGTCTTCATCTCTCGCTCGAGCGGTAGAATAACCCTCTCACTCACCACGAAAAAATCTTCATGTGGAGGAGCTCAAGCTAGCAGATACCTACTTAACTTAAGCCAATAGTGAAGCGCCGTGGTTATTGAACTCTTGATCTTCTTCAACTTGAAGGTCTTTAAGTCCAAACATTTAAAGAGCGGTTCTATGGTTAGATTAAAACTGAGTGAGTAAAAGGAAAGAAACTAAATGGGTTGTAGAACTTGAGCTGCAAAACCAGGCCCCCAAATTGAATAAAAGAACAAGACCGGGTACCAACTTAGAAATATTGCTTAAAAATGTTTTGTTGGTGGGATCAGGGGAAGCGAAGATTTTTTTCAAGGGCCGGCCAAACAGTCCAACCTCAGATCCATCCAGGTAGGACCAAACTGAACTCGGATGTAAAAAATATATTGCGCAACTAAAATTTTTAATTTTTTTTAGTGTTTTTTTTTTCAAATAATTGGGGTGGGGCCATGCGGGGTGGGGCTGCGGCCTAGGTGGCCCCACCCCGGGGTGGGATAGAAATTCACTAGATATATGATTGTTTTTTATGGTTTCGTAGTGGAGGTCATGTCGTCATGGTGCCAACATTATGACAATATGGTTGCTTGCTAATTATATTAAGACTAGTGACAAGAGTGATAATGATGTTATTATTGATATTAGAAGGCACGTTGAATTATTCATGTTCTGTGTTCTTATAGACAAGCTCAATACAATGTATTTTTTTTTTTTTGCTTTTAACGTAATTATGAAATTCATCAGTCCAACTTAAATATGAAAATTAAAAACATTTTCCCCATACATCCCTTGTAGCTTGATCCAAATGAAGTGAAATATAGACAAAGGGTGGCGTTTAATGGTCATGAATTTTGATTCTAAAATTAAAATTATATTAAACAAAAAATCCACTTAGAATTGAAATCGGAACGAAATTCCAGTTCTAGTTTATTTGATAATAAGGGATTTTCATTCCTTTTAGAATTGAAAATGATGTGCCTGATAAAACATGAATTAAAATTCTAACATTTATGAATTAAAACTATCATTACATGTACCCTAAGGAAAGATAAAAATTTTCTAAAATTGAGGAATTATAATCCCACCCCCAGGGTAGAATTACAATCCTAGAATTTTGATTGAAGAATGAACCTATAATTCCGGGATCCTTTTTTTTTTTTTTTGGTTTGATAACACAATTTCCATTTCATCAAAAATAAGAATTTTAAATCTAAAATTCCACAATTTCGGCCTCATCAAACACCCTTAAAAGAATTTCTTAAAACGCTTTAATCATTGGGAATCTTCTTTTATGAAACATTGACATGCAATTTGTAATGAACCTAATAAACACATGCAACTAAAAATCAATAAAGATGTATCGAATCACAGGTAGGGCCCACTATGGGCTCGCGTCGTGTGGGCAATTGCCTACAGGGGCCAAACATTTTGTTCATTATGCAGTAGTGTTCCTCAGACTTTGTATATATTTGATTACCCAGCTGTAAGGTTTTTTTATTCACTATGTGTTAGTGCCTTTTAGCAAAACATTTTTGAATCCTCATAATTTATCACACTTGGAGGAGTGAATCCCCAAAGTTTTACCAAGAAACAGTTGCTTCACCAGGTGCGAGCTTGTGTAGGCAGTTGCCCACAAAGGCCAACATAATTTATTTTATTTCTATACTGGTTCCTCCACATACTTTAGTTTATTGCATATTAGTGCACCTCAATTATATGATTCTTTCTATTAGTGCTCCTTGGCCACAAATTTCTAACTCCACCACTGCCAAGAAAAGTTCATAGAATAAAGTTGCAGGTTAAGTATTGATCTAGAGTGGTTCGAGATAGCAAGAAGAAATATCTCATTCACTTTTCCTACTTAAAGTAGCGCCTGCAAACGCCTCAAAATATATGCAAAGTATTAAATGCCCTGGCAGACAAGATTTCTTATTCCTCCAACCTAATTAAAACTTTGGAAAGAAAGAAGTAAAGAAGAATATGGCATTACTCTTACCTTATGCAATGTCTTAGTATCTAAGACATCTCTAGTGTTCCTTCCTCTATATATATATATTATGTATATATATATATATATATATATATATATATATATATAGAGAGAGAGAGAGAGAGAGAGAGAGAGAGAGAGAGAGAGAGAGAGCATATTATGAATGTTCTTTTATGACAAAAACATCAATTATGACAGGCTACCAATTTTTTTTATATAAAAATACAGATAAATAATCGGTTTCTATGTTGTTTACCATCTTCACTACATCTATACCATCCGGAAAATAAACAAATTTGTACCATTGTGAGATACATGTATACATATATTATATATTTGATCTACAAATGTTATAAATTTGATTTATACATTTTATTTTTCAAATTTGTTACATGTTATAAATTTAAGCATCTGGTAGTCACGGCCTTTGTTCTTAAAAAAAGTTATGAACGAGTCAACCATGAACGCTTTTGAGTTTATCCCAATGTGAAGTAAATTGCCACTGAAGCTTCATCATGAATGCAAGAAGACATTGACTTTCTAGTGATCATCATCATCGTCCTCAATAAACAGAAACATCTTTCGTTTCTCTTTGTCATCAATCTTGAGAAACTGGAAATTGAAAATTTTCTCAGGGAAACGCCATCTGAGTCCTTGCCTCCTTGACTTCTTTCACATAAAATCCAAAACCAAATGTCACAATATAAGTTAATATATGGTCCTAATGTAACCCACCACAATATTTTTAATATTAGATACAACCTACCACTATATTCGAATATATGGTAAAAAATATATCATCTGACGCCATAAAATAATGTCATGTAGACTAATATAGTTTTGTACCTCAATATGTTACATCAGGATAGTAAGATATAAAAGAACAAAGCGATAGAGGAATACTGTTAAAAACCAATAAAGTGGGATAATCTTGGAAATCACACAGTGAAGGGGAACACTAGGGATGTCCATGATTTGGACGTTATCTCATATTCAATCTGAGTTGCTGGGTGTGATTGGTCGGATTGAAATAAACAAGACTAACAATCGAATTCACATTTGATATATGTTGAATTGGAAAACAGGATTTGCTTGCATAATCTAAGTTCAAATCAGTTTTTTTAAGTATAAAAAATTGGATGCAGTTATGTGATTTGAAGTTTGCCCAATTAGTAAAAAATATTAATAGTTAGACCTCAATTAATATCTCTAGTTATCCCGTTTTATCTGGATAAGTTGTTGCATTCAAGAAAAGTTCCCGAATTTGGACGAGAATCCCGAGTCTTGGAAGAAGAAACGTACTTGAGCAATCAATTAAAAAGTGAAGGGTGTTTTGGTAAAACAGGAGCTCCTTTTTATAGTCTTCGTCACTCAGTATGGAAGGCAAAAGGGAGGGAAAGAGGAGGTGGGGAGAGAGGGTGGGGAGATGGCGGGAGACGCCATGTCTCCTTCTTGCTTTTTCCCTCTTCTTCTCGGAAAGGCCCTGCCGGAGGCCCAACCTTAGCGTTCCTAGGAACGCGGTAAGGGGATCTTTTTTTTCTTCATTTTCTTGCTCATAGTTTTGGGTACTCAAGGATTCCTTTAGAGGTTTCACTGTTCCATTAACTTCTTTCTTTATTTTGAGTTCGGGGACACCTGTGATGAGTCACGAGTGCTGCTGGGCATATCGGTTTTTCGATCTTGATTGTTCTTGATGGTTTCTTGTGCATCGATAAATTCGTTTTGCTTGTGTCCTGCTTCGGTTCTATTCGAATTGTGGATATAATTATGCCGTAAAGCTTTATGTTGCTAGGCCATTTTAGCTGTATTGTTAAATGGAATCAGGTGGAGTATCGTGGCCGTGAGATGATGTTTTTTCTTGCTTTGAGAGTTTTGTGATTATCTTGAAAATGAAAACTAGAAGTATTCAGTGGAGAAGGTAGACTTCTTGGCCACCCTTTATCAACTTTTCTGGTCCAGGTGAATTTCACTGGGATTTTCCTGGTGATTGGCGTGGGAAGCGGGTTCTTTTATTCATTATACCCGTTTCTTTTTCAAATTTGGAGGGTAGGTTCTGTCTATTACATATTTCTATCGTGTGAACCATTTTCCTTCTTTGGCTGTTACGAAAAGCTGTATTACTTTGGCTGCGTTCGGGTGGTTATCCTACGTGGTCCTGGGCATGAAGCAAGCGATACATATGGATGAGAGAACCGATAAGCCCGATGAAGTTTGTAGGTTGCCGTACTGGTCTCCAGCTACATCTTAGAGGCCCAATCTTGCGATGGACCTTTGAGTAAAATGTTGAGCCAGTTTTGACACTTAAAGATTTGGGGAAAGAAATGAAAGTTTACCGAATTAAAAACAAGAAAAATGTTTTAGATGATAAAGATTCCATAAAATTTGTAGGGTTGGTCAATCCACAAAAATGTTTGGAAATTGGATGGACCCTCCAAACAATTTGTGGGGTTGGAAACTCCATAAAATTGGATCGAACTCCATTACATTATATTCAAGAAATATCTCCATTTGAATGAAAGCCTTCCAGAAAAGAGCCTCAAGTTCCTATAACTAATCTTGCAATGTCTTACATAGTTTTTTATGAAAGGTGTGCCAAACGTTAGTTGTTTATTTTTGCAACAAAAGATGCATTATATCATTATCAGATATGAACAGACAGAACAAGTCACGTTATGTTCTTGTACGATAGTGTAGTGGGTGTGCGTGCTCCCTATTGTTGCTTTCTTGATTGTCCATTTGTGAGTTTAAACCTTGTGTGGATGATTAATCACTTGTTTCTTGTCTGACCTCGTCTCCTCATTCAGCTTCATTTTCTAAATATTCTATTTTCCTAGGATCAGTATCTTTGAAGGATGCATGCAACTATCTTGAATTTTGATTATTTGCACATTTTCTGAAAACAGACGATTTCAATTGCATTAATTATCTTTGATTTAGGAGTTCTGTTATCTTTTTCTTGTCTTTTTTCTTTCATGGAATAGGTCCAGGTACAGTTTGATCAGAAAAGCAGTTAGTGGATTTGAGATCAAACCCATAAATAATGGGCGGTTGCTGTTTCTCTTCTAAAAGTGTTGCATTGGATGGAGGGCAACAAGGATCTCAGAATGTTCGAGTAGTCTCTACTAACTTTCTTCTTGTAGTGCAATATATGGTATTTTTTGCATTGAAACAATATTCGTGTCCCAACCACTCCCATCTGGGTTTTGTACATGGGCTTCACCTTGAATGTAATCCCTCTGTGTTTTTATGTGCATGTTGCAAGCTTTTCTGTCTCTTTTCTTTCCTATGTTGTAGAAGTTGCTTATAGGCTCCAGATTTAGCTAAAACCTGTCTCCTGAACAATTTGTTGGATATATCTATGTTCATATTAAACTGCTCCCTGTATTATTTGTTTATATTTCCTTTTTCAGGGCACTTTTTCCCTATGTTTTTTGTTATTTTAAGAAATCTACATTTTGTTTCCCAATGGACCATGCCTGTTTAGTTCTACATTTTCATGTCAAATTCAATTCATTTTTCCTGAGAGAAAGTTCCTTTTTTCTTTTCTATTTTCCATATTAGTAACACTCAAATACTAAAAATGTATTGAAACTCTTCATTTTCAACGTTCAAGAACCAGATTTTCCAAGCTACTATTAGGCTTCTTTTTTTCCATTGGCAGTACGGATGGTGTTGGCAAAGGTATTTGTAAATTGTTTTAATGCATTATTTTCCCAGTTGGAGATGAAGGCTATGAGCTTGAAAAAATGTGGAAAAACTTGATTTTTGTTGAGGTCAGGTCCGTTGTGTCGTTCTGTTTGTGAATACTTTAGTGCAAAAATCAGCATATATATGTAGTGAGGAATGGGTGCGTTAAAGGTTCTTTTCTCCTTTTGGATGCACTAAGTTCTAAAAAAAAAATTAAACCACAGTAATTTATAATGCATTTTAGGCAATATTCTCTGCACCTTTTTGTGGGTATAGATATTCTTCTGTGGACCTTTTTCATTTACTGAAATGAATAATGGTGAAAGGAAAGACTTGTATGAAAAACAAGGGCTGTATTCCCTTCAGTATTCCATTTGATTTGACAGTACACAAGGAGCTACCTTCTTTTGCTGGAGCTATTTTGATTTTATTCTATTTGCTGATGTTGGCTATTGTCTCTTCCTTGCAACTACATATATCTTGGAACTCCATTGCTATCGGTTGCAGTAATTTGTGGTATGGGAGGAGTGTGTCTGTGCATGTACTATTTGCGTTATGGGGCAGGATTTTGTGCTGTACCACATGGACACATTCAAAAGGCAGGCTGACCCTTGTCCACACTTCAGGACATGAATGTCACTTTGCACATGGTCAGAGCCACATCAAATGTGGCAAAACACCCTTTGTGCTCTTTTGGCTAATTTTGGACTGTCAACTTTGACTGAGTTCAATCTTATCGCTTTCTTCAAACCTTTTAAAACTTTTTCATATTCTTTGATTTTGTCAGTCTTTTTTACTTCTTTCTTTTCTTAAAAGTTTGTGCACACACACATGCCCGCAGAGCACCTGAGTTTTTTAAAATTGCTCTGACGGCTGTACCCATGCCCCACCTACACCTGTCTGCACCCACACCCATGTCATGTGGATTTTCTTTTTCAAATTTCCCATGTATTATGACATAGCACTTGACATTTGTTCATCATATTTGGCTTATTCTTAACTTGAAATTTGATTGAAGTTTGAATACCTTTATGCAGTACCCACATGCTTCTTTGGATCATGAACCTTTTTCACTACATGGAATCTCAGTAGAATCTACTGATGTGTTGGTTGATACAAATCTTGGAACAAATACACAGTTACTTCCATCATCTGAAACACTAGATGTAGGACTTGTACACATACCACATGATGCTTTGGATACATCTGATAAGACATCTCCAGTTCAAATAGCAGATACTCAACCAATTGAAGATACTCTTAGTGGAATGCGTGAGGATCTGAAGAGATCAGATGTCAAGATCTTAGATGACCCTTTGTCTGGACCACCAGTGGATGAAAAGAACTCCAAGTTAGATGGACCTTTTCCTTTGGTTAACGATGAAGAGGATGTCTGCCCTATTTGTCTTGAAGGTACTACAATGTCTTCTTCCTTTCAGCTTACAGCAGGAAGTTATGTCCATTCAGCAGCCTAATCAAGTCTGATCAAATATAAATGCTTCTTGGTCGGCTATATCTTTTTTCTGTTTTCCTATTGTTATCTTGATAATGGTGACTTCAATTACTTTTTCCTTATTATGCTCAAGTCTCCACTTCTTTAAAGTTTTTTTCCCCTCAGGAACACATCCAAATCACATACACACATAACTTGCATGTGGGATACTTCCAGTTCTGATTATATTCTTCTGTGAGATATAAGAATGAAATGATGAAACTTGTCCAAAGAATTCCAGAAATGATTTGCTTCTCACTATCCATCCATTTTCAGTAAATTTTGGGGTTTACAGTTTTAAAATTTCTTTGGGAGGTTCTTTTGTGTCTTTCTTTGCTTTTCTGTGAGAATTTACTGTTTTTGGTAACAAGCATTTGTTGCTGACTTGTACTAAGAAGATTCCTATAGGTATGCAAATCTTTAAACGTATGGATGGTGTTTGAAAAATGTAAACGTAACTGCACAAGCTAAAAAGGAATTATGCTATCTTCTGATGTTTTTGGGAGTGTGAATGTTGTGAAATTTTTTTGTATTTCTAATTCACTATGTTATTCTGCAGAATATGAGATGGAGAATCCAAAAGTAGTATCCAATTGTGGGCACCATTTTCATCTTTCATGCATTCTGGAATGGATGGAAAGGAGTGATAGCTGTGCAGTGTGCAATCAGGTTTGCTTTTTGAGAGATCCATTTAGGATACTACTTTACCTTCTTTTGAAACTTGAAAGTCCATGTGCCAAATGCGTGGTTGATCATTTAATCCTTCAGTCTTGACTTGATGTAGTTTGAAGTCAATGAAGTGTGACATACCATCTCACTTGACATTTCTGCCTGTCAATATATCAAGGCTTGCATGCTTGTATTTGTAAAATTTCTCTTTATGACATGTAATTTTGTATTTTATGCCCTTGTCCACATGACATTTTAAATTCAATCTTCAGTGTCAAGCTCAACTCTTCTGTTTGTCTTTGCCTATCGTCTGAATCCTCCGGATGATATACCTACTTCTTCCCTGTCATTGGAGATTCTCTTCATCATCAACCATGACAACGATTACTTTTGTTCCTCAACAGTCTCAATAGTCACTTCACGTTAAAATGCTCACAGAAAATATTTTGATTTGATGCCAGGCCATGATATTCAATGAAGAAGACTACGTCTAGTAGTTCTTATTACTATAGTTAGAAGAAGAAAGGCCGATATTTCAGCTGGAGGTACATACATGTTGGTGCCTGTGATTCTGATTCTTCCTGAGGTTTTTCTTTTGAGCTTGAAAGGGGCTTCTAGTTTTTCTGGTAGTAATAGTATGTCTTCATTCTCAAGACAAAGTTACATTCAGCCTATCATCTATGGAGTAGTTTTCCTTCGTAGCTTCCTTTGTCTTGTTGCTGCTCAGAACTGCGGCTTGCTCACCTGCTGATGAAAGCAGAACACATTCAGAGTTGGTTGCTGGAAGCTGAGATTGTATATGCATCATTTGTTTAATCTTTCTTTCTGTTAGTCTCTGTGTATAGCTGCTTGTGAACAGAATCATCATTTTACGGCATTAGTTTTGTAAATTGTTCAGTTTTGTTGCCATTCCATTGCTGTAGAGAAATATAAGCGTTTTTTTTTTATTATTATTGTGGGTAGTGTGCTTCTGTTAGTGGTATTGTCCCTATTGGCCCCATGGATGACAGGGACAAGCTTTTATGGCCTAGAAAAAGAGATGACGATGATAGCGATGTGATATTTTCGTCTGCTATTGTAACTAGTACCCGTGACAATAACAGCACTGACATACTCATCAATTCACATAGCTTGCTAATGCTATGGCTGAAGTAAGGGACCTGTTTTGATGTGCTCTGGTGCTGATGCACTAGCTCTCCCAATATTGGGTATTGGCCGTTATCGCCGAACCAGTGTTCTAGAAGTCGAATTTTGAATCAAATCAGCCAATCAGTGGATTCAGCAATTCATCTTGGCACCTCTATGCCGGCCACCGAAGTGAGCCGGGTTGCCACCATTGTAACGCGGAGCCAAACTGCGTCAAATTTAAGGCCTCTCCTACGGTTTTTTTTTTTTAAATTTGGTATATCTTTATATTCTGATGTCTATCTTTCTTTTTTCTCCTCTCCTCTCGGTTTCCCCTTTCTAGATTATAACATATCAGGTATTGAACTCTTGACCTCTTACAGATATGAGGTTCTTGAAAATCCAACTCCTCAACCAGTGGTTAGTCTTTTAAACTCAAGGTCTTTCCCAAACATTTGCAGTTTGATGAATAGTTTCATCAAATCTTCAGTTGGCCGCAATAATGGCCCCCATTTATGGATCTAAGGATCCAAATGGCTTGGATGAATCCTTAGTAGTTTCTCCATTTTTGGCTGTGTACTGAATTGGAACCGAATCTGATTCTCTATATCATTCTACCCATAAATATCGGCTCCATTTGTAACCCTCAAATGGGAGCCTGGATTTTTTCTGCCTATTTCTGTATGCTAGGCCCACAGAATTCCTGGGGTCATGAATTCGTATGTTTTTCTTAGTGAAGTAATGCCAAATTTTATCCAAATTCTTGCAGTTTTGTTCTTTATTTTTTACGTTCATCACGCAATGCGATCTGGATTCACATACAAAACACTATTGGATCTGCATTCATTTATTAATCTCATTTGTCGTTTTCACGTAAATCTCATTAAGTGGATCCAGGATTTGATCACACATCTGGCTTGATCTAAAACTGTTACCCTCCGTGGTAACTTATAGTGCCAGAAATCACTAATTTAGTACTTTCTTGGAGATTGAAGCTTTAAGACAAGTTCAGTTCAAATATTTTTTTAAGATATGCCAAAGAAGTTACATGGCGAAGATTAGAATCTTCAGCATGCAAAATGCATATAAAAGTATGTGATACTGAAGCTTACTAAGTGCCAATAGCTTGGTGTATCAAGAAACACCAGATAAGACAATGCAACTGCACCGGAAATCCACCATCCACAATAATCGAAAAGGAAAGAACGCTTGTATTTCTCTACAGCAATTGAATGGCGAGAACAAAACTGAACAATTCACAAAATTAATGCCGTAGGATGATGATTCTGCTCACAAGCAGCTATACAGAGAGACGAACAGAAAGAAAGATTAAACAAATGATGCATATACAATCTTGGCTTTCAGCAACCAACTCTGAATGTGTTCTGCTTTCATCAGCAGGTGAGCAAGCCGCAGTTCTGAGCAGTAATAGACAAAGAAAGCTACGAGGGAAAACTACTCTGTAGATGATAGGCTGAATGTAACTTTGTCTTGAGAATGAAGACATAGTAATACTACCAGAAAAACTAGAAGCCCCTTTCAAGCTCAAAAGACAAACCTCAGGAAGAATCAGAAATCACAGGCACCATCATGTGTGTACCTCCAGCTGAAATGTTGGCCTTTCTTCTTCTTACTCTACTAATAAGAACTGCTGGAAGTAGTCTTCTTCATTGAATATCACGGCCTGGCATCAGATCAAAATATTTTCTGTGAGCATCTTGATGTAAACTAGAGTGACTTTTGAGGCTGTTAAAAAGTGTTTTCTGTGAGCATCTAGGTTTGCCTTTTAAACTTGATTTCAGATTGTATTTCCTTGAGAATTCAGAAGTCTGGCTTTGTTGGTCACCGTCGTTTGTTTGTGGGGATCACAGGCCGCGGCTATCGTTGAATGTAATTTGGTGTTGGCTGTCTTCTTTTCTTCTCACTCACTTCTCATGTATGAAAAATCTGCCAGGAGTTCAAAGATGCCAAGGCGCAGGCAGAGTGTCGGCTTGTGTGGGCCAGTTGCCCATACGGGCCAAAGCAATAATTCATTTTACTTACATATTGGTTCATGAGGACTATTCACTTTCTTGTCAGTGCAACATCATCTCTCGACCGGTGACCGGACCTTCGTTGGTACTCTCACAGTCACAGGTCGCCATCCCTCCTTCCTTCAAGTTGGCCAAATGTGCGCCTGTGAGGCCCATGGAGTACAGAGACAGCCTTCGTGGCGGAGAAAGAGGGGATGATGGTGTTTTTGTCTGCTAGCACCCGCGACAATAACAGCATTCATGGAGTACTCTTTAGTTCACACAGGTTGCAGTTGCCACTGAACTCCCAAAACTTTAGGAGTTGCATGAATTGTTTCATCAAATCTTCAGTTGGTCGCAATACTGAATTGGAAACGAATCTGATTCTCAGGATCATTCCCAAGATGAATATCGGGTCCATTTGTAACTCTATATAAGAGGCAGGATTTTTCTCAATCACTAACAATTACAGCATTTTCCCTGCAGATCTTTGTGTTGGACATGAATTTGGCCATTGATTTCATTTGATTTTGACATCTAGATCCCATTAAGTGGACCCAGAATTGGATCCGATTTCTCCCTTGCATTGCTTGATCTAAACTTTTTGTTTCCGTGGCTAACCCAGTGCAGGAAACCTTAATTTTTTATTTTTACTTTCTTGAAGATTGAGGCCTCAAGACAAATTCAATTCAAATTTCTGTTTCCAAGATATGCTATCTAATTATTTATACGAGCATGTGATAGTGGAGCATATGTCAAGAAGCCTCACACGGGACAATACAACAGAAGTCCACTGACTATCCACAATAAGGAAAAGGCCAATGGTCGGAACAAGACATAAATCTCTAAGATAAAACATTTAAAGCTGAAGATAACATCCACGGATCCGTGGCGCAATGGTAGCGCGTCTGACTCCAGATCAGAAGGTTGCGTGTTCGATTCACGTCGGGTTCAAAACCCCGATCCTTGGATCCTTTGCTTTTTACATTTTTTTTTAAATATTTAAGTTGACACGTTACCTGAATCAGGTTGCCGCATCGAGACCCGAATCTCCCGTTCCGCTCCATATGTCCTTCTTCTTTTGTTGACTGATTGATCCGTCGCAGTACAGGTCAGAAACTTGTCACCTTCATCACCAACCATTCTCTGGGAACTCCATGTTAGGAATGAAGAAGGAATTTACGCTCCCTTTGATCCACGGCCGAGATCAAGAATTCTTCCCAAATTCCGTATCTGATTTCCTGTTAAATCTGATGGTCATCGGCTTGTAATTTCCCTCAATGGAGGCTTGGGAAGCCTCACTCTCAGCAGGTTTGCATTGGAACTGTGGGGGTCTCAGGTGAGGAGCAAGCGTGGGCAGCTGCCCACACAGTCCCACTCCCACTCCCACAGAATTTAGCTATTCATAGCTTGGTTGTCTCCCAAGTATTTGCTGATTTATATCTAGCTCCATGCCTTTCTTTACCTAAGGATTAACGCTAGAAGACTTTGCTTGCTCCCTGTTGAATTGTTGGATCGAACTCTCGACCTTCCTTGGCTTGGAGATGTTAACCCCACCTCCCCTGACCCAACTGGCAAATCGCTTTCTCTATAACATATTTGCGTCATATTCAAGAAATAGGAGATGCTGCTCCTTCTCATTGCTGGACACGACCCTTTCTTTGCCTTACGTTTTCAGTTACTTTTACTTGACTTTAAAGAACAAGAGACTGGAATCATCTTAAAGCCCACCTTTGCGAGTTTTCATATTTAGATTTTAACAACTCCAAACATTTTTTTTTCTTTTTTATGTCCTTATTAAATGATCAATATGTTGACATATAAAAAAAAATAGTGAATTATCTCAATTGTTTAGCTTGAAGGTTGAATTACACACACATATATATTAATAGGTGTCATTCCAAGATTGGCGTGGCAAAAAACCTTACCTTTTAAAAACATAAAAAACGACATAAATGGGAGACAAATAGGAATGTTAATGGACCAAATTTGAATATCGGATATACTTTGAACCGTACCTACTTTTTCATATATTCACATATTTGGATTTAAATAAGAACAAAGGAAAGTCATATCAAAATCGATTTTAAAATATATAAGCATTGGATATAGGATATTTATTTAAATTAAATCCACTTTAAATCCAAATTTGACCAGATATTTATGTACGGTTGTCATTTCTTAAATTCAAATATGAACCGATTTCCTATCTGGTTTTATATATCTGATTTTTTCAATCAAATATCCTATTCAAATTGGGTATATTGACATCCTTAACTGAAAAACATTAAATAGAAAGGATTGGCCGACAGTCTAAATACTGAAAAATGAAAAATGAATCTGCTCCATAATTTGAGGTGCCGAAACAGGGGGCCGGCTTTAATGCATCTCTTTATGTGCGCGTACATATACATTTCTGGTCCTGCCAAAATAATGGGCTTTTGTTGTTTAGCGACTGAATGTTCAAGCAGCGATTCAGTTGTCTGTAAAATCATGAGAAGAGTTATCCTCTTCAAGCCAGGTTGGATGCTTGTGAATGCGAAGATTTTGATTTAGAAAACATGATACGTGTGCAACATCAGATTGATAGTTGTTCTGTAATAATCACACACTCTTTCTAATAAAAGAAGAGTGTGTTGAATACATTTTATTAACCCCAAGGGGTTGTAGCGCACTGGCGCGGGACGAGGGGGGGCCAAAAGGCCTCTCTTAGGGCACTCGATAAGACCTCGAATCGAGTGTCTTGGACGTCACCTGCCCGCTCCAGGATCGCTTCAGCCCCTGGCCCGTAAAAGGGCCCGAAGCATGCTCGAAACCCAGGGGGCAGGGTGACGAGGGGGGGCCAAAAGGCCTCTTTTAGGGCGGTGGAATGAACCACTCACCCTAAAAGAAAAAAAAAAAAAAAATACATTTTATTACTTCAAATATTTATTATTGTTTCAAGGGGCATAGCATACCTCGTCGATTCAGTGAGCAATTTGAGCAATTTGATTGATATGGGTATTACTCTACTTTAGTTTATAAAATGGTTATTCAATAATGAACAACTAATACCTACCAAAAAGTTGATAATTAATGTGCTCATAATGTTGAATGTTATTTAAATGCACACTTGCCAAATTTATTGCTCGAAAAGACTTGCCAGCACCTCCTTTGGCCCAGAAAAGGAAATAGATAATCTTTTTTTTTTCGATTTTTCTTGAAAATTTAGAAACTGCAGCTACCTACTAGCCAGCGCCCATTCGACCATATGTCAATCCGTGTACGTACGATTTACATTTGAATACGGTCATTCTTTTTTCCGTTGTCAATTTTATTTAAAAAAAAAAGACTATTGAACGAATATATTTTAGGTTTTATGCCTTCCTTAACAACCAACCACAGCATATTTAAAAAATCCAAAATTTTGTTTTATTCGTTAAATAACAGTTTTCTAAAAAAAATTTATTGTAGCTATTTGTTTACAACACTTGACATGCAACACCGATGCATCTTCAAGGCGCCAAAGTAGTCTTTGACCCTCAAAGGAAATAAGAAAATATTGTTTCGGCTCTCGTTTGGATGGTGCTTGCTTCGTGCCTCTTTACCTACAGAGACGCGGAGCCATCACTTTCAAAGATTGGCCAGCTGACCATATTTTATTTGACCAAAAAGCCCACGAACCGCACCTTGATATATCCATAGATGCCCTACCTCAATCCAGCCCGTCGTCTGGGTCCACAAAGGTTGACTTCTTGCAAAATTTATGATCTGACCCTAATAGTTAATGCTTCCTGTCTCCTGCCCATATGAACAGCAAGCTGAAATTTTTGTGTTTTTGTGCATTTTTTTTGTTATATTAAATTCAATTTAAACTTGTCTTTTTAAGACATTTAACTAATCTCAAATTGAACCATTTACAACTTTAAATATATTCAATTGCATTTAAGTAGAGATACAAATAACATTGCCCTAGGGCCACGGCGTCTACCGGCCTCTTGTCTTTGCCCCCGGGTTTAAGTATGAAAGTGATTTATGGGGATCACGAATTCAATTGAGATTAAAAAACAAAATTTGCATTTAAGAAAATCCAACAGTGTTTTACGTTAAATTCACGTTAAAAATCAATCTTAGCATCAAACATTTTTTTTTTTAAATTAACCTTCAATGCCAATTCAAGGGAGTGGGGGCCACGTAACGCAGGGATCCATTCATGCACTAGTGAAATCAGGCCGCCTTTGTTGACTGAAGTGAGAAGGCAGGGGAACCCCTTTTTCCTCCCCTTGAAAACAATATTACATTTCTATTGGCTTCAAGTTCATGACTTTGACGACTTCATGTTTAAAATATCAAAATCTCAAATGTTCAAAGTCGTGACAACACCATTGAGAGGGACATAAAATTTCTTCTTTTGTCCTGTCGTAAGAATTTATCAAGAACTATTAGATGTACAAAAAGGTTAAAATTAAGTTTAAGATCATATGGTAATTCTTTTATTATCTTTATGATTAAAACTTATAAGTGTAAAGTATGACCGTGAATTTGAAAAAGAGAGAACGTTAAGGGCCTGTTTAAATCTCGCATTAGCTAAAATTATGTGAGAATTGATTTTAGCTTGAAACGGGTATTTCGAAAATTGTATTAAACGTTAAGTGGTTCATGATAATATTAATGGCGTGCAGCGAAAATGATTGAGATGGCGGAGGGTGGAATAGTAAATGTGGATTTCAAACAGTGACGGGAGGGACGGGAGGGAGAGAGGCGGAGCCTGCTCTTCTCTGCATTGACTTGAAAACGTCAACAGCCTCTGTCTCCCTCCTCTGCACTTCCTCAGGAGGATGAGAAGAGAAGAGAAGGAAGAAGATAGAGGAGGAGAGGCGAAAAGGTTTCCTTCTTTCTTCCCGGGGTTGCAGAGAAGCGTTTCTTTCTGTACGAGTAAGAAAAGCTGAGGAGAATTTAGAAGAGGAATTCCAAAAGAGCGGCCTTTTGTGAAGAAGAAGATCGGGAACACCGAGAACTTGCCGGCGAGGAATTTCTTTCTCCTCTTGCTATCCTTTTCTGTGAACTCCATCTCTTGGATCGGGAGAGAGAGGGGGAGCCCGACCCCCCACACGACCCCTGAAGAAGGAGAATTACGAAGAGAGATTCCGCTTCAGCCGCCTTCTTTTTTCTTTTGCACTTTTTCCGGGAAGAAAGAAGAGGATCCGGGACGCCGATGACTTGCAGCCGAGGACTTTCGTTCTCTTGTTTCTCTCGTTTACTGTGAACTCCCGCACGCTGCTTTCAGACGAATATCATGGATCGGAGTAGGAGAGAGCAAGAGAGAGAGATGCAGAAGGCGACGCCGACACGGACGCCGATGCGGGGCACGATGAGGAACACGTCCGTGGCTTCTTCGCGCGGGTATTGGAGCTGGGGTTCACGTTCCGGGGCGAGGTCCACTAGAAGCTCGGACTTCTCTACCACATCCTTCACTACGGTGTCCTCCACAGGAAGCCGTGGTTCCCGATGGAATCCTGTCCGAGCCGTCGGGATCTGCTTCGGGGGCAAATCCTCCGTCGTAGAAGATACGGGTGAAGAATCAGGTATAGCTCTGGCCTCTCCATTTCCTTCTTTTCTCTCTCCTTTTTTCTTCCTCTTCACTCCTTTCTCTGACCTTCGCGAACGATTATGGGAAGATCTTTCTTGAATTTGCCTGTCCCGGACGATTTTCTCTCCGAAAAATTGGACATTCATGCTTAAAATAGTATCATCCGAAAATCTTCGAGAGTTCATAAAATTCCCTTCATGCTCGATAGATTCTATTCCTTCATTCAGAAATTAATGGCTGGAAATAGCAAAATGATGATTTGGAAAATAATTTCTCGTTGGCACAAGAGAACTTAATGTTTATGTCCAAATTGTTCATTGTGCAGACGTAGATAAAGTTCCTTAGGTGCTCGGGATTTTCTTGCTTGTTAGCGACAGCTTCACTTTGAACTTGTTTATTGTGCAAGTTAAAAACGAAGTACATGAGCATATTTTCGTGCAAATTACCACGCTTTCGTGACCGACCGGCCTCCTTCAACCTTTATCTCTTCGGATCCGATCCTTAAAAATTATAGCCGTCGGCAGAAACGCATATTAGAAGGGGAATGATCTATTTATCGTGCTTATATTTTGCACGGTTTTGACCCTCTCACGCTTAAGTGGGGTTTTACAAATATAACCCCTACAAATAAATGCAAAATGTGCACGAATATGAATGTAAAAGTATTATAAAAGCAATTGCGTTGAGATTGAAGGAGCCAAACCCTTTTCTCTAGAATTTTGTAAAATTCGATTTAATAATTTTTTTTCGTATATAATATTTTGCATTCAATTTTTATGGTTAGATTTGTGGAAAACAACATTCAGTCGCGAAATTAATTATTGGACACGGATTATGAAATTCTTGTGCTTTTTTAGTAACTGTTTCATTGACTCTGGTTTTTTTTATTCTTTGAAGCTCCGTGAGCTCTTCCAGAAAATTAGATCCACGATGCTGGGTTTGTCAAATTTGCGGCAAATCCGTGTAAAAAATGGGGTTGTGAATTAAACTGACACTCTGTATTCTCTTTTTCTTCTTTTTAGAAGGATTTGCAAATTAAATTTATCAAGGTTGTGTGGTTCATTAGCCTTTTCTTACTTTGGAACTAAGTCCGAGGAAAGGCTTGGACCTGGATATGAACCCTAATGAGGGCATGGGTGTACCTACCTTTGGCTTGCGCGGAGAGTGGACGCTCATGAAAATCGAACTTACAATGGGCCGCTTATCAGTCTGGCCCACTCTGATTCTTCCTCGTCAGAAGCCATAGTATATCCTCCAATGGTTTGGTCCTGTTTCTGCCGCAGAGCTTGCAGCTTCAACGATGTAAATCTTGTTTCTAATCTACAGTTATGGCTTCAATTTGCCTTTCAACTCTTCCTCAGTTGCACCATTGTAACCGGTACTTTTCAAATATTTGTCAACTCTAATTATAGCTGCTAAACAGTCATTCAATGGGGCAATAGCACCTTGTTGAAAGTGGAACTTTATGTTCCACAAGGCAATTAGCCATTAGGGCGTCCCATGCTGTCAGGCCGTGTCTGCTCTTTCATCCCCTCTCTCTTTAGCCGGATACGTGGTTGTTTCTGTCAGTTGCACTGATTCGGATCATTCCACTTGCAGGGACAAGTTACAGTGCTGGAAAGGGTGGGGGAATGAGTCCTGCTGCATCAACTAAGGGCCGCAATTTTCGTTCTTACAATTCTACGCTGGCAGAGCCTGGAGGTATGAAATTCACAATAAGCGACATATGTAAAGCTACCAGAAATTTTTCTCCCTCTTGCAAGATCGGACAAGGTGGTTTTGGAATTGTTTATAAAGGCAGACTTGGGGATGGCAGTCTGGTTGCTATCAAGCGTGCAAAGAAGGTAGGAGACGATAGTGACTCCTGGACTTTGTTATATGGATTTTTCCATTGGCATTTTTTAAGTTTGGAAAACCTGATGGTCAAGAACTATGCTTATTGTTTCAGCAGGCAGTCTATGACAATCCTTTGAGTGTAGAGTTCCAGAGTGAGGTGAAAACACTCGCCAGAGTGGAACATTTGAATTTGGTCAGATTTCTTGGCTACTTGGAGCAGGCTGAAGAACGAATTATTGTTGTTGAGTATGTCCCGAATGGAACCCTCAGAGATCATTTAGATGGTAAGCTTCTTCCGGCCAGCTTTCTTATCCTAGGTGCCTAAAATGAATGATTCTGGAACTTCAATTACATTTTTCCTGTTGCAATTTGTGAACTTGAATTTTTGGCCAACATAAATTATGTTTTGGTGATTATGTCATTGATTGATTTAGAAGAACTGATGGTACTCGCGTACTTCAAAACTGATAAAGTATATGCTTGTATTGGTTTTATAGCATCTGCTTTATGGTATTTTCTGCAACATGATGTCTCTGCTTGATGAATGCAGGACTAAACGGAGAGTTTCTTGACATTGCTGCACGCCTGGATATTGCGATCGACGTAGCCCATGCTATAACATATCTTCACATGTATGCTGGTGCGGTCCTAAAATCCTTTTCTACTTACTACTTTTACACTTTCGTTTTCCTAGTCAGTTTGTCATGGTATGATAGATTAAACCAACTTTGATCAACCCCAGTGTCTGATCCGTCAGATCCAACCTGCCTCGAAATTGGTCTTGATTTGTACTAAGAAAGCTAGGAACTAAAATAACTCGTAAATACAGCACATGTTTATATAAACTTCTAAAGACTTTTGAAAGTAATACTCAATGTATGATGACTGCTTGCAAGTCTTTTCACGCACTTTGGGGTGTTATGGTTCACTCCCCTTCAAGACGTGTGACCACAATTCTGTGTTGAACTTGACTCTGACATTCACTGTACAAAATTCAACCTAAATTATTTTGAATGACCGTCATGTCACGTGGAACGTACAAACCTGCCCTATAACGCCGGCTTAACTTCATTTTAGAAAAGTATTAATCACTAGAACAGATTGGCAATGCGACACATAGCTGAAGGGTCTCAAAAGAGGGAGTAATTGAGAGACAAAATGGCTTAGTTATAGTTGAAAGTCATCTTCTGGGAATACCTTAAAGCCTTAACGTAGACATTCGAATAGTCTTTAAGCTTTTGAGCTTTTAAGCTGATGCTTCATTGTAGCTGATGCTTCATTGTAGGGCCTAGGGCAACGTCCTCTAGATATGTGATTCGTCATGTAGATGCCCAAAGGCTATCACTGCTGAGTGGAAAAATAGGGCAGCTGGCCCCTTTTATCAGTAGCAGCACACAAAAGTTTCAAGCGAAGTGAAACTTATCAGCAGCATCAAAACACCTCCTAAAGTGCAGGAAAGTCAAAAGAATATGACACCCAACTAATGATGTCACTAAGCAAGGGAAAAATTTTAGGAAGCATGATCAACGAACTACATGGTGAATACTGTATCACGCTAAAGTTATCATTGATATTGTCTGTGAGAGAAAAATGTGCGTACCATCCCACTTTGGTTTTCTGCATGTAGTTGGGTAGCATGGACATTCAGTGAATCAGCTGAATCAATTTAGAATCAGAATTAATTTTTAATTTCCACAAAAAAAAATTTATATTTAAAAAAAAAAGAAAACAAGAAAAAAATGAAAACAAGAAAAATAATAGAAAAAATGGCACATGGCACCATTGAATTCGAATCGCTATTGCACCATTTCAATTCAAATCGGTTGATTCAAATTAATTTTTATAGCACTGGTTACATCATATATAATGCAGCGGCAGATCAATATGTTAGGCGCTCCCGGCTCCCCTCTAGCATACGTGCACTCTCACATGTACATACCTTAACAGTACTCCACTTAAGATGAAGAAAATAGTGTTTGATTGGGAAACTTGTTCAATGCGTTCCTTTAATTTATCACGAAGTGTAAGGAATGTGCTTAGTCTATATTTTGTCTGGGTTACCTCCTGTGCAGATCATCCTATCATACACAGAGACATAAAATCATCCAACATTCTTCTCACGGAAACTCTTCGAGCTAAGGTGGCTGATTTTGGCTTTGCACGATTAGGTGCGACCGATGACGGTGTTACCCATGTTTCCACTCAAGTAAAGGGAACAGCAGGCTACCTTGATCCTGAGTATCTCAGAACATATCAACTGACGGAGAAGAGTGATGTGTATTCTTTTGGGGTATTATTGATTGAACTTATCACAGGAAGACGCCCCATTGAATCCAAGAGGGAGGCCAAAGAAAGGATAACAACACGATGGGTAATCTTCTGTTGCTCTATCTCTCATGTTTTCTCTTTTTTTGAAATCCCTTTACACTATGGTCAGGAATATCTAGCAGAGAAGGTTGTCTGCATTAGGCGGCACCTGCCACGAAGCACGGATAGGATTATGATTCTGCCTGTTTTTTCCTGATATTGCTACTCTCGTTGGAGAAGTGATTTGTGGTTAAAATTTCATGCAGTCTTGCTACATAAACACGTTTAGTATCTGAAATTTGATGTTGCTATTCAACTGAGGTTATTAGATTGATTATGAAAGGCAAATTTACTGAACAAATTTTAGCGAGAACTGATGCTTTTTAGGGCTTTGAGTCGTAGCATGATACATTTTCTCTTCGGATGCGTCGTAGTTCACTATCCTATGAATATAAATAGTGTTTACTAAAAAAAAAGTGCAGGAAAAACGAATCAATGGTTTCCCTCCAAGATTGAAAAGAACCGTCCTCTTCCCTCTTGTTTTGATTAAACATGAACGAGTTGATTTTATGTGCATCTGTTCTCGCGATATGGACTGAGTATGGTTTGGCAAAACGCAGGCAATGAAGAAATTTGCAGAGGGAGAAACAATCGTGACCCTGGATCCCATATTGCAGCGCGATCCTGCGACTAGCATGGCAATGGAGAAAATTTTTGAGCTGGCACTCCAATGCTTGGCACCTTCAAGGCATAGTAGACCAAGCATGAGGAGGTGCGGCGAGGTGCTGTGGAGCATCCGCAAAGAATATAGAGAATTTTCTACAGACCCCAACCCCAATCCCAATCCTGTACTTGCAGAACCAACGACGACCAAAACCGAGGAAGATCTTTCGCTTGAGATACCGGAGGACCCCAAGAAGCAAGCACAGGAAGATAAGCATGAAGCTTGGAAGCCCGAAATTGTCAGCTAAGTTGTCGCCATGAATCATGGAGATGCTTGGAAAAAGATTGGCGAAATCTGTTGAAATTTACATATTATAGACCAACGCTCCCTGCGCTTCATGAAAATGTTGGAAGTGGCATAGAGGGACGGTAAAGGGTGCGGTGGGTAAACCATAATGCAGCGTGGAGGCAACTGGCAACCTGGTCTTCTTTTCTAGAGCCTACAAAATATTGTTTGTGATTTTTTGTTTGTTTACCTTTGTTTGTGCGTGGAAAAGGATAACAATTGGCCGCAATTTGTTGGTTTGTATAGTAATATCTCTCCTCGCAGTAAATTGGTGACAGTGAATGTATCGAATTATCATGGTTTTTAATCAAGCGCCGCCGGGACGTTACCAAGGGACAAGATTGAATCATAAACCTCGAGAAACTTTTGGTTGATAGGGAAACTCTTGCTTGGCGGCAAACTTCTCGCTTCTAACCTCAAAGAAAAGACTGCATCAGCATGCCCTTGAATTGGTCGACATGGGCCTTTATTTTTCTGGAAGCTGCGATCATAGATCGTCTTAATGAATCTTGGTCACAGGTTTGATCTCAACTACATTACGGAAAGAAAGGTAACATGAAGCTTCCGTTTGCAGGTGCTCCAATGAAGTTCTGAACCACGTCGAGAAGTTAAAAAACACGCACTTTGGAATCGTAAGCAAAAAATTGTCTCCGAATAAGTCAAAATTATCCGTTCAGGGTTCTGCAGTGCTTGTACCTATCACAGAGAGAGAGAGAGAGAGAGATGTCCTTGGAAATTTTATTAGTATTTCTATATAGTAATACATACTTTTAATCGCTTGTTCAATCAAGCCATTACTGTCCTATACAATGATGCTCTCTGTCTCCTCTTCCACTAGTCCCCTGTGGTTAACAATGAAATGGACAATATACACAAAAAACTAACCGCGTGCAGACCCTGAATGCAATCATAAATAGAGGGAAATTGAAGAGTGGGGGTGGGCGCACAGCATGAGAATTTTGCTACAGACGCTTCAGGTCTATGTCCCCCTACTTTCAGCTCTTGCCCCAGTTGAGTTTTGCCTGACTAATTCATAATCACGTTCTTGGTTTTCCTCACTGCTGGTAGTATTATTTACAGTTGAGCAAAGGAAGAAAAAGGACGAGCTATAAATGCTGATGTGCCACAGGCTGCCAAAAGATTATGAGGAATGCATTAATGATGAGATCGAATGATAAGTTTTACCCAAGTGCAAAGCAATACAAGAGGGCAGAAAAAGAAAAAGAACATACCTATGAAAGATCCAGTAGCTTTGACTGGTCTCTAAGTTCCAGCACGCTGCTGCCATGGACAACAGAAAAAATCCTGTAAGCAGAAAACGCCATCGAAATCGACGTCTTAGTGTTCCAATCATGCCAAACAGCCATTGCTTTAGGTTGCCCCACCTGCATCAAATATAAGCTTTAAACTTCAGTTGCTCTATAGCACGTCTGTATCAATTTACATGAATGGGTACGAAGAGGTAGTTATATAGCCCCTAACTACAAAGGATGACAGTGCAGTAGATTGATTAAAAACCCTAGTCAATCAATACCGAGATTAAGATTCAAAAGACACAGTGGATGTTGGGGCTTGGAGAGCGAAGAATTTTTTTTTATAAGCAAAAAGGACCATTAACACGAGAACCGTGAAATGAGACATCCAGTTCACAGTTGCTGTACAAATCTGATCCATCCAAATCTTGTCTGCCCTTGCAAAAAGAGGCTATCAACTATCTCCAACCCACATATTTCTTACTGCTTCAGTCCTAGGATTTGATTTTAGTCCTTGTCTAATAGAGTTCGGGTTAGAGATCTAGAATTGGGTTATCAATAAGAAATGAAACGAAGAGGGGAGAACAAATAGCTTGTTAACAGGACTGTTCCTTTTTCTCTCTCATTCTCTCCAACTTCTGCTCCCACTCCCTTCTTGGTTTCTTATTTTTACAGCCAGCCTCCACCTCAGAATTAGCAAAAACCTAGAGATCGAAAGCAGCTTGAAAATCTAAACCCATTTAGGACTGATTTTACTCATCTCTCATATTACATATACAATATGTGAACTAAGCAAATATAAGAACTACCTTGACTGATCATGAACCATCCGATCATCATCATCTTCATAAGGTGCCATGTGTAAAAATTACTTTTCCAAACGGGCTAATAACAACCTATAATATATATATATATATATATATATATATATATATATATATATATATATATATATAGAGAGAGAGAGAGAGAGAGAGAGAGAGAGAGAGAGAGAGAGATGGAGAGAGAGAGA